>CM049874.1:2307563-2345063 GCA_027474115.1 Schizopygopsis malacanthus | reverse complement strand
GTTTATCATTTCACTCTCGTTCCTCGCGCTGGGTGGGATTCTGGAGCGCCCCAGTCTGACAGCTGTAGTGCGCATGCGCCGAGGGCCCTTTCACTACCTGCCAGCGCGCTCCTTACTTCACATGTTGCAGCTCTCGGTTGACAATCACTCGGTTTAAGATATCAGCTGCGGGTGCTTTACCATGGTGGAGAGGAAAACAACAAGCGAACAGAACTAAGGAGGAAGACGGCTTCTTGTTTATCCCTTCAACTTCATCTGCTATTTCTGAGGATATAATAACGATGCATCTGAGAACATTGCTTTCGTGAAAGTTTAAGAAGAATTGCGCCTGGAATTGTTGTTTTTATTCCGCGGCGGAATGAAGCAGTGAGTTTAAAGCAAGCTCGGAGACTTTTAAAATCACGCAAATCGCTGACGAAGTGTCCGTGGATTTTTACCTGAGCAGGTGAAGCGAACGCTTACCTTTATGTCCAAGCCCATGGATCACGTTAAGCGTCCTATGAACGCGTTCATGGTCTGGTCCCGAGCGCAGCGGCGGAAAATGGCCCAAGAAAATCCGAAAATGCACAATTCCGAAATCAGCAAGCGATTGGGAGCGGAGTGGAAACTTTTGACGGAGTCTGAAAAGAGGCCGTTCATCGACGAAGCGAAGCGACTGCGCGCGATGCACATGAAGGAACACCCCGACTACAAATACAGACCCAGGCGAAAGCCCAAGACTTTAATGAAGAAAGACAAATTCGCCTTCCCCATGGCGTATAATTTAGGAGAGCACGAGGCGCTTAAAGTGGGCGGCTTACCGAGCGGAGCGCTGACCGAGTCGTTCATGTGCAACCCCGATAAAGCGGCGGCGGCGGCGGCAGCAGCGGCAAGGGTGTTCTTCAGCCCTTCCATGTCTACAAACCCCTATTCGTTCTTTGACTTCAGCTCAAAAATGACCGAACTTTCTGCGCAGTCTTTCCCGTACGCCTCACCGTTGGGTTACCCAACAGCGGCGACGGCTTTCTCCGGAGCGGGCGCACATGCCCACACGCATTCCCATCCATCGCCGGGTAACCCGGGCTACATGTTCCCCTGTAACTGCGCTGCTTGGCCGTCTGCAGGGCTCCAGCCACCTCTTGCATACATTTTACTACCCGGAATGGGCAAACCACAACTTGAACCGTATTCCGCGTACGCGGCGGCGTTATGAGACTCTAAGTTGAATCAACGTGGAGCATGAACATGTGATGCCACGATCGTCATATCAGATATCACATGTGTTTGTATCATGATTAATACCTTGATGTAAGGTACTCTCTCTGGTGTTGTTCGGCGTGGATATTAATAACAAACGACAATGTGCTGAACGCATCCAGTGCGCCCTTATCAATGTGAATAACTATGAAAACCACCACGCAGACTAACCTGTTGACTCTGTAATAGTTTACCATGTGCCGCTATTGCAGAGAAAACCGTATGATGCTCTTCAAGTGGTTGCATTTTAGTTATATTGAAAAAAAAAAAGTTTTATGAAAATCAACCTTGATTAATTCCCGCGCAGTTTTTTCTCTTCTTCTTCAAATCAGTCATGTTGCTGTATATGTGCACAGTTTTATTAAATCATATCAGATTAGTGCGGAGCTGGCTATAGAAATCAGGTGTATATTTTGAGTTTCGAATACTATTTCATGGATGTATGTAATATTTATTGTTCAGTCAGTGAAACTACCCTATTTGTTGATTGTGGACACGCCGTGTCCTTTGATATTTGCACAAAGCGAGACCACGAGCACTTATAAGTGTAATTGATTCAAAAGAAACAACAAGTTTATGAAATTATCAGATTATCAGACGCGTTCAACAAAGTCAGTCCGCTTTTTTACTAACTCGAAGTGAAATTGTATGTGCTATGTTTTGCATAATTCCACTTATATGTACTTAAAATGCCTATCGTTCATTTACTGAACAATAAAGCGTATGCGGAAAAAAGAAATTGCTCTGCAGTTCTTGAACAAGATTTGTATCTTGAATGTCTTTACTTGGTCGGAGCAGGTGAAGTGTAAAGTATCCTCTAAAAGACGCTTTTGTTCGGGCTTTGAATAGAATTACTCCGAAATCTCAAGCAGGTCTTTGTAATCAAGAGCCCAAATCCTGATTTATCTCAACTCAGATCATGAATAGGAAGGAAGATAAAGCTCAGGAGAAAAACGAAACCGTTCAGGCCTTTCGGACAGACATTTCTATGCATTTAGAGCGGTTTTATTAAAAATGGAAACACTGTTGTTCATGTAATATGTTATGTACTCACCAGTTGTCATTAATTATGCATCTAACACACACACATTATTCAAAACATTCGTTTAATTTACTCCTCTCTTGCTAATATGCTCCGCACCGGTCGATCTAAGAAGTTAATTCGTGGCTCAGACCAATTATGCCAAACTAATTTGTACTGTCCAGGGATAATTAGCTCTGGCACGGTTAATTGAATCTTTTCACTGGCCTGTATTCTCCATTGACACACTCTCCACGGAACTTCCCGCTTCGCTTTCACTTCTTATGAACCGGACGAATCAACACACATGTGCACGATATTTACAGCACTGACACGTTTCGAGAATTATCATTTTTTATTTCAGAGCAGGTTTTTGATTATCTTTTGCGCGTTATTTTTTTGTTTGCAACTCATTGTCTTTTCCCAAACCAATTAAGAATTTGAAAGATTTGCGTTTCAGTGCAATATAGTTATTGCAAAGAAGATATTTTTTTTTTTTTTTTTTTATGTTTTGCACATTATTTACCAGACAAACACGTTTTCAATAATTATCCTTTTTTTTAATTTTAAAGCATCTTGCCGATGACCTTTTGCACGTTTGCAAAACTACTGTACACTTTTTCTTAAAGATTTGCATTTCAATGCAACCCAAGAAGATATTTCATATTTTAAACATGTTACTATTAAATCTTTTATTTTTGACTTTTTGCACATTTTTGTTTTCAACTCACGCTTTTCAAAAACTCCTGAAAAACTAGTCTGAAAGTAGATATTTCATATTTTAAACATGTTACTATTAAATATTTTATTTTTGACTTTTGCACATTTTTGTTTGCACCTCACGCTTTTCAAAAACTAGTCTGAAAGTAGATATTTCATATTTTTAAAAACATATTTGACTGTATTATTTGATATACTTCTAATAGTATATATATTGACTATGTATGTTTAACGTTACACTGCAAAAAAGATGAAAATGTTCTGATTTGACATTTAAAATGACTTCTGCAGGTGCAGCCGAGGTGATTCGGCTAATATCTCAAAAATCATTTAGCTGTCGCCACATATGCATATTTGAAATGACCTGAACACCTCTGAATCGGTCTCTATATTACGAAAGCTGTGATTTAGTCTACAGTTTGCACACCGAAATGCCTGAAAAGGTCGTCCGCTACACAAAAGAGCGCACATTACCCCTTTTTTCTCAGCTCTTTCTCCCTCCGCTTTAAAAGAGGGCACTAACTGAAAGAACTTTGTCTCCCTTCAGTAGGAGCATTTAGACAGTCGAGGAGGTTTTGTCTCGGAACAAAACATGAGTTGGGAGTTCTTTGTGAGCCTGTTGTTTGTTGAAGTGGAGCTCGGCATAAAGCGCCTGCTTTGCCTCATTGTGGTTAAAGCAATCAGTGGTATTTGGAAAACTGTTAGCATTGTGCACTTCTTCTGTGTTCATTGTTGAGGATTTCTTTTCACAAGGTTTTTTTTTTTCAGGCAATCCAGCTGGCCGGGGTGAATAGCGCTGCAATGTGTACACGCTTTGTCCCTCCGAGTCCTTCAAGTAGCCAGCATTGAATAGACTGAGTTGACACTGGATGACAGTGAAACAACATAATAAAAAATACATGAGCGCATGAATGGAGCAGGCGCATAAATAAATAAAATGGGTGACCAAAACTGGATAAACTGAATGACAAAACGGTGAAAGGGGAACAAAGAGATATTTAACACGGCAGATTAGCATTAGAAAGCATCTACAAAGCAGAACAATTGATGAATGCGTTTACAGGCCAAGAAAGGAATGAGCTAAATGGCTTTTGAATAGATATGCTTTTTCTTTTCTGGAAAGGAGATCCAATGGGAAAGGTAGAGATGCAACTATTCAAACAACGGCATGAGAAAATCTTCTGACGAAGTTGGTTCATTAACAGAACCAAACGATGCCTCTTTTTAGGCCCAAAGTTCACGGATCGCTGCGCGAGGTAAGCATTGATACGTGGAGGTGTTTTTACAAGACGATCATCAGGTGTCATCTATCATAATGACAAGTTGTGTGTTCTTTAATTAGGACAAGACACCACAGGTGCATTTTAGATGGGAATATTTAACTAAAAGATATCACCACACGTTCCCAGTTGATTGATAACATTAAGAATTGAGAGTATTGCATGTTTTCTGAAATGTTCTGTTTAAATATGCAAATTAGGCGAAATTATAGATGCACTAAATTGCATATATGTCCTGAAGATAAATCTGAACATTGGATAATGTCAGGTTTAAAAATACCATCAAAAAACTTTACAATATTTTTAAGAATAAAATGTATAAAATCAGGCGAATAATATGAACAAACCTTCAGAATACAGATATTAATTCTGGTGCATGTGAGTGCTGCTGAAGTGGAGAAATGGCCTTTAAAAAAATATGTATTAATAGATAAATTGCTATAATAAAACTAGATGAATGATATTTGCACAAACCCCTCAGAATATAGACAGGAATCCATCTGTAAAGCCTGGTGTGTGCAAGTGCTGAAGTGGAGAGAAAGAAACTCACGGCCTTTAAAGATACAGACGCAAATAGATAAAGTGCACTTACATGTTGAATGTTTTCTTTCCACTATAGTCATAAAACACGTGTTACGCAAAGCCAAACAGCCCCAAATCTCAGTCCAGTGCACGGAAATACAATGTTTTTGCCTGTAGTTGGTAAAGTTGACACTAGATCACACGGTTTATGTAAAATGCTGCAAACGCCACATGTCCTTGTTTCTCCAGCATGGGTGTATTTCACACTACAGTGATAGTATCAGATGACAGACAAGGACAAGGCCACATTTATCCAACCTAACAATCCTTTGAGGAACTGAACCTATGGACGGACGATTGGTCAGCACACTCGGTCTTTTAATGCTTTTCAGCCTCACTAAACACTCCAGTCATGATGATAGACGTTTACACCTCTGACCCAAATATCCTCGGTGTTGCTTCAACACACAAAATATTAGTTTCCCTCCCTCAAGTGTGTAAAAGTGCCTTTTCTCTCTTGAAAACATGTGAGCAATGACACTGAAAAACATATCTGTGAGATAGCCTCGCTGATACTTGAGAGAAAAAAAAACAATATTAAATATTTTCAGACGAGAATTCCCAAAGGTCATAATGGTCCAGTAAATAAAATACATTTGCACTTCTTATACGTTTTTACAGGACAGTCCTTCAGAATGATGCATGGCCAGATGACATCACAAATAAATCATGCAAATAGTGTATCAACTGTTGTTTTTTCTCTCTTTTGGCCACTTGTTAAAAGTAATTTATCAATTTCTGCTGCCAAACATTGGCACAAAGGTGTTGCACAAGAATAAATGCTTCCTCACTTACTGTAATATGACTATATTACACTATAAAGAGAAATAAATATGACAATGTAACAAATTAAACATATCTGATTATTTGACATTTGTATCATTTTGGATTGAAATGATATAATATGCATCATAAGGAACAAGATGCATTTAAAACAATGACTATAATATGCACAAAATGTAAAACTAGGATCTGAAAAATTGATCTCAGGTGTTTGTTATTTATGAATATAGATGCCTCATGTACGAGAATGAAACTCAAATAAAATGTAGTGTTTGATGAACCCTTGACGCATTAGATGGAGTACACTGCAATATAGATCAAATAATATAAGATTTGTGTCAAATCCCTTACGATGGCGGTAAAAACAATGCAAATAATACGAAAAAATGTCCTTTATAAAATAGAATTATGTAAGATATTTATTGGTGCCACCATGTTTAAAAAATAAAACTCAAATAATAAACTTTAGCATTTAATGAAACTGTGATAATGTAACACTGCAATACAAACTTAAAAGAGTTTCAAAAATATATGATTTGAGTCTAATATTTCATGCTGGTGGTAAAATATATACATTGTGTACAAATAATAAAAAAGTGCTTTTTAAAATAGAATAACTTTTAAAATATATAAAAATAAAGCTCAATAAGAACAGATATAAAAGTTGAGTCTAATCCTTCATGCTGGTTGTAAAATATTAAGATAAAATATTTAAAAATGTTAAATTATGCATTATGGAATAATGACTAGAAAATGTTCTCGTTTTGTGGCTCAGATAGATGGAATATGTTTTTATTGATAATTTAGATCTCTCAATCCTAGATGCACGAGTGTTATCGCTCTAAACGAGGTTGCAGAAGTCTCATGATGTAATTAAATGTCACTTTTGGGGGGGGGGGGGGGTGACCGCAGAGGTAGTTTACCACGTCCTCTCTCTCGGTGCTGCATCTCAAAGCCCTCGCTGACTTCTCCAGCTCATTTAAGGCAAATTAAAGTGTGAAGAAGTCTCTCCTGGAGCAATCGCTCCATCATGAGGGCCTTGTGTCAAGCATGTTTATGAGGGCAATGGACTGTATTACCTGTAATCTCTGGAGAAGGCCTCTGCCACATTTCCTTACTTCACTTTGCTCCGAGGAAGCCGAAAACCCCAAAATTATCTCGCATTCCACCTTTACCGCAACATCTTGACGTGTCAAATCGAAGCTTCAGAACTCGCCCGTGTCGCTGTGCCCAAGGTCACTAGAAGAAATGAGATATACACTCACATAAACACCGCACGTCTTCTGAAGTCTGAACTCTGTACTTAAAAGAGGAAGTTTGTGTCAAGGTATTGTACACAATAAGCCATGTACAGCAGCAAGGCCCTGCAGGAAGGCAGAAAATCACACGATGGAAATTGGAAAGACACACTGACTCACAGCGTGAGATGGGCGACAGCTCGACTCCAAACAACCCGGCCGTGTTTCTCTGAGCGGGACAGTCGCTCTCGTCGCTCTCGTCTAGAAATGGACATTTTTTAAATAGACAAATTACATGAGAAAAATAGTTAGTAACTCAATCCATTACATTTCAGGTGATATAAGAGATTGCTTTTTACTTCACTTGTTTATCACATTGATTTAAATAGGATAGTACCATATTGATATAAAAATACAAATATTACATTTGTTGTTATTAACAGCATTAAACATAATGCATCAAAGTTTGGGTTCGTGAACTGCAGGGGGTTTGTGAATTTAAAGAAAAGCTAATAATAAATTAAATCACAAAAATGTTAAATTAAAATAAATCTTTTAATACAAATAAAGCACTTAATTAAAAATAAATATGAAATTGTATCTGTTTACCTGCATGTCATGTGACCATGTGAATAATATATGATCATGTGATCACCTAATCAGGGGTGCGTTTCCCAAACAACGACGTAACGCGCTGATTAACCGCCAAACGATGCATTGCTTTGGAAATTAACCGGCTAATCACGAGTCGCATCTCCGTCGGTTGAACCACATTGGTTCAGCAGCATAGGGCCATTGTTAATGAGGTCTGCTATTTAACTGATTAGAGGTCTCTAAAATGATACTGTATTGAACTAATTCACTATGTTTTGTTCCCTGTGATTGTGCTTTATTTGATGTTTGATTCATCATTCCCTCTTACGTCATACTCCGGGGTTGCCTTTCAAAAATGGTGCTTACAATGGACGAGCAAAAATACATAATTAAACTGCATTTATATTTAGATAGAACGGAAGATACAGATAGTACTGCATGTTAGCGTTGCTTGTTGTGCCCAGGAGCATGTTTTTATTTAAGCCCATGTATCTAACTAACAAGAAACGATGCTTCAAACCACAGAAGTTAGTGACGCTGATTGCGAACGTTCGTTTGAACTATGGTTTCGGGTCGAATCGTCGATGCTGGTAACGACAGAACTTGCGACCCTAGTTGGCTAACGATGCTTTTGGGAAACACACACCAGATTACAACTTTAAAATGTAGTGTAATATAATTACAAGTACTTCATTTTTGTAACATGACTTCATAATCTAGATTACATAATCGGTTACTAAACAGCACTGTTCATAAATACCATAAGAAACCAGATGCATTCAAAGCAATCATACATAAATAGAATTTAAATATTAAATAAAGCATATCAAACTATTACTTTCTATTTCTCCAAATGATGAAATACTCGTCTAATTCTAGGTAACCCTGCATAAAACTGCAGAGTATTTTGCAGTGCATTGACGCCGTCCTATATTTCATTCTGAATGATTCACATAATAAAGTGCTCAAATACTGCATCTTTTCACATATTAAACATGTCCCAGAGACTTGAGGTTTTCTAAAATGCATGTGAAATAAAAAACGCACTTTAAAACATGCATAATCTTTGAGGAATATTCTGTCAGCTGCCGTGATGTTTTTGTTCGTTCTCTAGTTAACTGCTGGCACAGATTGTCTGCCATCATATTAAAATTCCCTGGTTTGGAGGCTAAAACATATCAGTGAGAAATAGAAAATAATGAATTTGAAGAACTTTTAGCCTCAGGAGTTACTCACAAAGTATTATATCCTCCTATGAGACACCACATGCACAAAAAAAGATAAGTACCTGGCAGTCGGTACACTCGAACCTACATATGCCTATCAATAAAGCAGATTATTTCCTCTGCTTATTACTGAGCTGATCTGGCGGGGCGGGCGGGGGGGCTGCAGATTACATCCTTAATGAGAACGAGTGAATCTCTCTCATTTGCTCAAAAACACCTCTTGAGGAACGTTCTTCGCCTCCCACAGGATTTCTGCGAGCGTTCATAATAATAATGATGATTATTATTATTGTTGGTGTTAAAAAATCCTCACTGGCTTCGATTTGTACAGCTTCATTTATTCACATTTCAACAGGATTATTTTTTAAGCATGGCCTGCTCTGAATTCCACATCGATTATGGCTTTACATATTGCTATATGCATATGGATTTGCCCTCACAGTCGTTCTTAAAGCTCACACGGAAAACCACTGTCAGATTATTGTAATGTATATTCAAACAATTTGGCACTCGAGGCTGAACACAGTCAAAATAGTCACATCTAAAAGGTTCTATGTTGCATGATTCTGTTCTATTCTATTGCATTCATTTCTATTTGATTCTTATACATTCCACTCCATTGCACCACATTCCATTCTATTCTATTGCATTCTATTCTACTGCATTCTACTGCAGTGCATTCGGTTCTATTCTATTCCACTGCGTTCCATTCTATACTAATCATTTGCAGTGCATTCAACTCTGTTCTATACTACTGCATTGCATTCTTTATATAGTATTCTATTGCAGTGCATTCTGCTCTATTCTATTCCATTGTGTTCCGTTATATACTACACTACTCTATTGCATTCTACTCTGTTCTATTCCATTCCTTTCTACTGTTTGAATACATTGCATTCTATTTTATTCTGTTGCAGTCAATTATGTTCTATTCTATTGAATCAGGTCCCATTATATACAATTCTATTGCATTGTATTCTATTGCAGTGAATTCCATTGTGTTCTATTCCATTCCGTTATGTTATATACTGTTCAATTTAATTCTGTTCTGTTCTATTGCATTGCATTCTATTGTATTGCACTCTGTTGGATTCTATTCAATTCCATGCCTTTCTATACTATTCTATTACATTCTATTGCATTGCATTCTATTCTACTGCAGTGCATTCAGTTCTATTCTATTCCATCGCACTGCATTGCATTCCATTCTATACTATCCAATTGCAGTGCATTCAACTCTGTTCTATACTACTGCATTGCATTCGTTATATAGTATTCTATTGCAGTGCATTCTGCTCTACTCTATTCCATTCCATTGTGTTCCGTTACATACTACAGTATTTTATTGCATTCTACTCTGTTCTATTCTATTGTATTCCATTCCTTTCTACTGTTCGATTACATTGTATTCTATTTTATTCTGTTGCAGTCAATTCTGTTCTATTGCATTGTGTTCGTGTCCCATTCTATACAATTCTATTGCATTGCATTCCATTGCAGTGAATTCCATTGTGTTCTATTCCACTCCATTGCATTATGTTATGATATACTGTTCAATTGAATTCTGTTCTGTTCTATTGCATTGCATTTTATTCTATTGTATTGCACTCTTTTGGATTCTATTCAATTCCATTCCTTTCTATACTATTCTACTACATTGCATTCTATTGTATTATATTGCATTGTGTTCCATTATATACTATTGTTTTGCATTGAATTCTACTCTATTGCAGTGCATTCTATTCTGTTCTATTCCTTTCCATTCCGTTATGTTATATACTGTTCAACTGCATTATGTTCTGTTCTATTCTATTGTATTGGACTCTGTTAGATTCTATTCCATTCCACTGCGTTCCACTCCAGTCTCAGTTGGTGGCCTGGGACTTGGGTCACAATGCTAAATGCAAATAATGAAATGCAACTAAAAGCATATACTTAGTTTAGATCAACAAGATTAAAAACATTTAAAGAGGCAAATTCCAATAGCTTTTTCTGTTAATGACAAAGGTGCTGCATCCAGTCAAACATTTAATTTTTCATTAGCGGACCTAGTAATATTACTATATAGCCCAGTGCTTGCACTCAAACCATCCTAATTCACCCTTGAATCATATTAATTATATTATACGACAGAGAAATTCAACTTACAATGTTTTTTTTATATATACACTGCAGAGCACCACATCTGAGCGCTCCATTTTTTTTGGGGACAAAACCACAACAATATCTAAACACTCAAATAAATGTAATTCTTCAAGATGCAATTTGCTACAGCAAACCAAAAGCACATTATCAAACCCCTGTTTGTGCATAACTGGAACAAATAGCAACTCTAATAACACACTTAATCCATTTCGAACACTATAGTGTCCATAGAGGGAATCACAACAAAATACACACGTATCATTTTGTGCCAGAAAACAATGATTACAAATACACAATTCAATGCATTATAGAAAAATCTGCATGTTATGAAGATTTTATGATCACTAATTTGAATCTTCTAGAATAAAAATAAAAAGCCCCCCCCCCCCCCCCCTTTCTCCTCTTGTCACATCACTCATCAATGTGTCAACAGTGCAAACTTTTCCAGAAAGTTTTCCAGTCACACACACACGAGAATACCGTTGTTTGTATTGATCTTCATGAACTCTTTTCTAACCCACGAGCGTGTTTGAAACCTCGAATAACCCTCAGACCTTTCTAGCTCTCGATGCATTCAAAAACACACGCATTCTGACTTAAACTGGATCATTAGGGTGAAATGTGCACCAAAATATCATCGGCAGCATCGTGCAATAACGAGACGTGCATTTATGTATGTAGGACAGCGTGTAAACGCGAGTCATTAGGCCATTAATGTCAGACTCATTGCGTTCCGGTGTCACTCCGCACTTCTGCTGATATTAGTTTAACAAATGCAGTTTGATGCAGGATAAATAAATGTTCAAACGCTCATGTTTAGGTATTGAATTTGAGCGTCTGGATAATTTGATTTACAATCAGAGGTGACAGGCCGGTGGGCTCAGGTAGAGAGAGAGGTAGAGAGAGAGAGAGGTAGAGAGAGAGAGAGAGAGAGAGAGAGAGAGAGAGAGAGAGAGAGAGAGAGAGAGAGAGAGAGAGAGAGAGAGAGAGAGAGAGAGAGAGAGAGAGAGAGAGAGAGAGAGAGAGAGAGAGAGAGAGAGAGAGAGAGAGAGAGAGAGAGAGAGAGAGAGAGAGAGAGAGAGAGAGAGAGAGAGAGAGAGAGAGAGAGAGAGAGAGAGAGAGAGAGAGAGAGAGAGAGAGAGAGAGAGAGAGAGAGAGAGAGAGAGAGAGAGAGAGAGAGAGAGAGAGAGAGAGAGAGAGAGAGAGAGAGAGAGAGAGAGAGAGAGAGAGAGAGAGAGAGAGAGAGAGAGAGAGAGAGAGAGAGAGAGAGAGAGAGAGAGAGAGAGAGAGAGAGAGAGAGAGAGAGAGAGAGAGAGAGAGAGAGAGAGAGAGAGAGAGAGAGAGAGAGAGAGAGCTTTATTAACACGACCTCGGATGTGCTAAAGCGCCTGGATACAAACGCTTTGTCAAAATCATGCTATTTATACATAGTAAAAGTATGAGAATGTGTATTCAGTTTTGAAGAGTAGCTGTGCTGAAATATCTACATTTAATTAAACGATCTTATGTGTGCAATGACAGGTGAATCCATTGCTTTTTCATACCTTTGATGTTTCAACTTTGTCTCCGATGCAAAGGCACAACCTTTTTTACCTATATTTATATATATTCTCATGTTGTGTTACATATTTTGCACTGTCCATTGAGCGGACCTGACCACATTTCACTACTGATTATATTCTGTATAATTGAGTATGTGACGAATAAAAAAAAACTTGAACCTTGAAAAGGAGTCAATATTTATCATCCAGTTTGAGTATGAATTACTCAGACATTTCATTGCACATAAACAATGTAAGAAATTCCCCATATAGAAACATGTATAAATATATATAATTATTCTATTTAATAATGCATGGTTATATCATTATAATATTAAAACATACATTATAATAGTATAATATCATAATATATATATTAAAATGATATCAAATATAAAGTAACATTCTCTGTATCCACTTGACTAATAGATTCTGATTTTCAATTAAATTATAAATTAATTACATTCAATTAATATAACTTATAATGCTCCCTATATAACATTATATCAAAAATATATGTAATCAATATTATATATACAAATCAACATTTAGATTTACTAGTTATTTAGTATTATAATATTTCATATTATATAATTAATTTATTACTTAATTAAATTAAATGTATTTATTAATTAGCTTTTTCTCAAAATTTCTTAAAGAGAAATACAAATACAAATCATAAAGGGTATAACTCAATAAATTAAGTGATATCAACTCAGATTATTTGATGAGAAATGCTTGACTTCATACTGAGGTCTCTGAGTTTTGGTTGCACACTTTGGTGAGCACTATTTGAGACATTAGTGAGATCTTACATGAAACTCTAGATTAGACATGCATTATAATAATAACCAGGAGGAAGCCTGCATTACATCTTTGGCCCTTTGACGAATTGCTTCTGTTCTCTTTTGTCGCTTTGGATAAAAGCATCTGCTAAATGCATAAATGTAAACGTATATTGCATAGTTATTTTATATTGTGCCTCTATTTGTTGCATAGTTTCCATTTGCTCTCTGTTTAATTTCATGAAGTTCTAAGGTAATGCACGGAGTTAAAAATCATTTGCATTTATGGGATTCAATCTTTTAGGTCTCAACTTTGTCTCAGCTGCTTCTAAAATTAGAAGAAAAAAGAGACATTAAAGAGATCTCAGTTGCCATTTTTCTATCCTAAAGCGATGCACCGAATTAAAAATCAAAATCACAATGCATCATGAATGTGAGAGCTGATGTTTGCATGCAGAATAAAGGCGGAGAGCGAAGTATCTCCTTTAAAGCAGGACCTGAAATTCTTGTTTTTGGCAAACACGCCTGACCCAAATTTTCTGCCCCCTTCCTCCTCTGTAAGATGCTTTAGCAATCCTCGCGCCCCGAGGGCGACCGTGTATCCTTTAAGAACGAGGGGGGGGGGGGGGACGCCTGCCAATACCTTTCCATATAGCACGCTTAATGAAAGATCAACGCCACCAATATAAGTCTTTCTTGTAGCAATAATTAGTGAGGGATCCGCACTCCAACAAGCCGGTTTGCTGAGTTAATACCAAAGGCAGATTACAGGCGGTGCCAAAGAGTGCCCTGGCATGTAGCTGGCAGTGCTTCCCCCACGAAAAAAGAAAAAAGCTTGACATCACATTAGCACACGGTCAAGGAGTTACATCCTAACACTTTCATAATCTGCTTTCCTGCACAATTAGCCTGCCATAATAAGTCGCTGTCAAGACACCGGGGGAGAAAGCGCGATGGGGGCAGGGGGCTTCACCCACGGTCTGACGGGCCATGCTTGTGTTGCCTGCCTGAAATGGAGACACTGAGATTATGTGGCCCTCCGGAATTCCCCATGGGTCGTTTTTCTGGAATTAAGGCCCCACTTACCTAACCGGAAAAATCGAGCGGAAATGAGCGGCGGACCGAATGACAACTGGGTCGCGCACCGGTCGGAATCAAATCAGAACGTCTTTAAAATTCCAATTTCAGAGCGGAATTTAAATTGAGCGAGCAAACAAACGGAATGCAGAATGGAATTCAAACATTTAAATAGAATTAATTCAATTGGTCTCAAAGTTTTTTTCAAACTTTTTCTCTTTTCGGTGTGAATTACTGAGGCTTTTTATTTCACAACATAAACAATAATCTGCAGAAACTATATCTATATATACACACATACACTCACCGGCCACTTTATTAGGTACACTTGTTCAATTGCTTGGTAACAAATCGCTAATTAGTCAATCACATGGCAGGAACTCAATGCATTTAGACATCTAGATGTGGTGAAGACGACTTGCTGAAGTTCAAACCGAGCATCAGAACGGGGAAGAAAGAGGATTTAAGTGACTGAACGTGGAATGGTTGTTGGTGCCAGACGGACTGGTCTGAGTATTTCAGAAACTGCTGATCTACTGGGATTTTCACACACAACCATCTCTAGGGTTTACAGAGAATGGTCTGAAAAAGAGAAAATATCCAGTGAGCGGCAGTTGTGTGGATGAAATGCCTTGTTGATGTCAGAGGTCAGAGGAGAATGGACAGACTGGTTAGAGATGATAGAAAGACAACAGTAACTCAAATAACCACTCGTTACAACCAAGATCTGCAGAATACCATCTCTGAACACACAACACATCGAACCCTGAAGCAGATGGACTCCAGCAGCAGAAGACCACACCGGGTGCCGCTCCGGTCAGATAAGAACAGCACACGGAGGATACAATTCACACAGGATCACCAAAACTGGACAATAGAAGATTGGAAAACGTTGCCTGGTCTGATGAGTCTCGATTTCTGCTACATTCAGATGTAGGGTCAGAGTTTGGTGTAAAGAACATGAAAGCATGGATCATCCTGCCTTGTCTCAACGGTTCAGGCTGGTGGTGGTGTAATGGTGTCGGGATATTTTCTTGGCACATTTTGAGCATCGTTTAAACACCAGTCTACCTGAGTATTGTTGCTGACCATGTCCATCCCTTTATGACTAGTGTACCATCTTCTGATGTACTTCCAGCAGGATAATGCACCTTCACAAAGATCAAATCATCTCAGACTGGTTTCTTGAACATGACAATGAGTTCACTTTACTCAAATGGCCTCCACAGTCACCAGATCTCAATCCAATAGAGCACCTTTGGGATGTGGTGGAACGAGAGATTCACATCATGGATGTGCAGACGACAAATCTGCAGAAACTGTGTGATGCTATCATGACAATATGACCAAAATCTCTGAGGAATGTTTCCAACATATGGGTCCCAGACTCACTGCTGTGATTGTGCACAAGGGATCTGAAACTAAATAATAGCTTTTAATCTGTTATATCTGCCTTATGTTTAACTGTCCCAGTACTTATGCTCACATCGATGAGTGGGATGAACTCTAAAAGTGCTGTTCTTTTTATTTGGTAAAACATGTATGTGTTGAATCACCCAATAATATAATGTGACATTCTGTAGTTTTGTCTCATATTTTAATCTTATTTGCAAATGACTCCACAGCCAACAGAGCAATTTTGTCTTTACTCTTCCAATATTTATGAAGGGCACTGTATATGTCACACTCTTTGTATGCTTGCATACTTGGCTAATAAAGAGATTCTGATTCTGATTAAAATAATTATTTCAGTGACTTAATTGAATATTTTATTTAATGGCATCTATGGAAACTATACATATACGTATATATAATATATTTAAATTATTTATTGAAATATGTAAAAATTATAATTATATTTAATGTATTATAAAATAACAATATTGCAATAATAATCTGAAATGTAAAGTCATGTTTAGATACTTGGCTAATAAAGGGATTCTGATTTAAAATAATATGAACTATGAATATAAATGAACTTTTATTGCTCTAATTGACACCAAATGCAACTAAAATGGATAAACACCCGAGTAGTTCTGCTCTAATTCTTGCCCATATTGTTTGATAATGATTTTCCTTCATTCTTTGAGAAATCCACTTTGGCATCCCGTAGGGCGTGATAAATTCAGTCCAGTCTGAATTCCAGATCCGGATCCAGAACTCAAATTCGGATTTTTCCGAAAAAAATCTTCCGTCGCAAACTTGAGCAAAGTCTGTGGAAGACAACGAAGCAGCGACAAGAATAAAGAGAAGAGAGACGGGAAGAAGAGGAAACACACACACACACACACACACACACACACACAGACACACACACACACACACACACACACACACAGATGACACCCGGCTCCTTTCTTCCGCTCTTTCCTTTTCTCCGCTCGGCGCCTGGCAGCACGGAAGGGCTAAGCTGGAAGCTGTAATGTCATTAAATTGCAAATGCTTTTTTTTCTTCCTTGCCGACACACACTGTTTACTTATCTGGCAAAAACATATGTTGGAAGGAATCCGTTAAATTCTGCCCATTGCCTTGGGTGAAAGTGCAATAGAAACGGACCCACTGAGCACCTTCAGTTGTCTCCTTTTAGCACTTTGCCTTATCTACAAGGCTGCTTAGCAGCAAACTGGCGAGTTCAATGAAAAATGAAGATACAGCGAGAGATTAGGGCCGAGAACAGTGAGAGGTAGACAGCTTGCGGAGAGGGTCATCCTGTCGCAAATCATTTTCAACTCCCCTCCTTTTCCATCTGCATAAATGACTATTTTTAAGGCATCTCCCGCGCCTGTATATTTTTCCCACTCTGTCACACATTTAATTTCACGCCCCGTGTTCTGAATATGCTTAAATGCATATCTCCGATGCACCTTTAAGCCCACGGAAAGAGGACTTTGGGGGAGGGAGAGATGGGACGTGCCGTAGAGATGCAGAGAGGATGCTGGGAAGGGGCGGCTCGGCAAAATTAAAGATAAAATGGTGTGATTTGCACAACAAGTCTATTACTTTATGGAATTTACATAAAGTTTACCTCTGCAGTTCCGCCGCTTCTCCTCCGGACCACCTTCCCGTCGATCGGCTCGTATAAATATGTATAAATCTTTGTTTGGGGGGAAAATAGAATTCCGGAATCGCAAAGAAAGTTTGAAAGGTCTCACTTCGCTCGCTATCGTCGGCAATCTACCCACAATCCTCCGGGAGAAGGCCAAGAGCATCCTGAAAATGAAATCACAAATCAGTTGTTCCTCGTTGAGGAATGTTTCTCCTGAAGTCAGAGATGAAGGCAAACAGTGGTTAACTCTGGATTTCATTGATATGGACTTATTACACTTTTGTTTGAGTATTTATTTATATTTCTCTTGAAATATTGTCATTTCGAATTAATGGATTTTTGTTGTTTGTTTGTTTTAATATGTAAATTGTTGGTAGTCAATAAATATATTATAAAAAAATATTTATCTTCACTCTGTCGTCAGCATTTGCATAATTATGGTGCATTATAAGGAGAAAAATCTGGACAAAAGTTGATCCTTTCATGCAACTTCTTAGTTATGCTTCATACACTGAAATTAAATGGCATCTTGTAATTTAGATGTATTTATTTATTTGTAATTTTTTAATTAAACTTTTATGCCAAATTTAAGGAGCTTGTTCCTTCTGTAATTACTTCAGCTTGTAAAATAGAAAATCAAGTAAATATTAATATATACATATATACATAATATTGTGCTCATTAAAATGATTGGTTGAACTTTATTTTAATGTGTCCTTTTTACACTGTAATTATAGATTTAAGTACTGAGTAATATTAATTAACTGTGTACTTACTATATGGTTAGGGTTAGTGTAATTATGCATAATGAGTTGTTATTATAATAGTAAGTACATGTAGCGTGTAACAAGGACACTGTAAAATAAAGTGTTGCCAAATGATTACAAATATATCAGTCTTGTAGCTCAGATGTATTTATTTATTTATTCTCCCTTGAAATATTGTTATTCTGAACTAATGGATGTTGTTTTTTTTCATTGATGTGGAAATTTTACACTATATAATTCCAGGTGTATTCTGATGTCAGATGTATTTATTTATTTATGTTTATTTTAATTTAAATGTATTTATTGATTTATTTTAGTAGTATTATTCCTTTATTCTTTCATAAAATATTATTTCAAATGAATGGTGTTATTTATGTTAATGTGTCATTTAGTGAAAAAGTGCATAAATATAGGCTTACTGTTAAAAAGGTGTTTTTCTCTATACTGTGCGTCAACAATCATCTCAATCTGGAGGAAGCATCAGAAAACAAACTCAATAGCTCCATGCATCGTCGGAGCAATGCTACATAAAGCAAAGTGAGGGTTCTGCAAACTTTCTGCAGGATAACACCTACTCTTCTGTTTCGGCGGGAGGTCCGCCAGCGGATTGGCCAGCGTGGGACGGTGAGGCCGAGAGATTGGGCTATTCAGAGCACGCCCGCTTCTTCTTATTGTCTGGGCCGCTCCACGTTTGAATACTCTCTCTCCCTGCGTCCAAGCAGATGAGAAAGGCTTAGGAGGCGCACGGCTTTCTCTCCACTCCTTTTTTATTTGCAATTAAATGCATTTCAAATGGAACAACTCTACAGAAAGCAATTTCGATAAGAGAAGAAAAAGCCATTGCTTTTCCCCACCTCCATTGTTGCGATTTTTGCATTTCAGCCGCATTCTGTTATGTGAAATTGCACAATCAAAAACATATCTCGACAGTGGATGTGCCTCAAACATTTAATAGTCCCATATTGAAAATTAAATTGCATCTTAGAAATCATTTAAGCCCTTTTCTCGTTTTCTTTCTCGCACACCTTTCATCCGGCGCACTTTTGCTTTTGGCTTTTGACTGGCGACAAAGGTCCTAATTGTATTGTGCTAAAACTGAAACGTTATATTTTCCGACCACATTTTTTTTTTCCAAAAGCGTGCGAATAAAATGAGGATATTCGAATTAGTGCCATCTGGTCACGTCGCGCTCCTCGCGTATTGTGTTGTGTTTTGTGTGCGAAGCATGCACCACTGTGAACAATCTCCTCCCCAATTGGCGCATCTTTGAAGGATTTCTGAAGCACTGTAAATAGCTCCAAAACCTCTCTTACAAGGTTTACCCCCGAAGCACTTTGTAACTTATCGCCCTTGCCTTGTGCCTCCTCTATGGCTGGCATTATGCTAAAATGTAAATCGCTAAGCTGCCAGAGATGTGGGTGTCACCATGGAGCAAGGCGAGCGAATAGTGTGTGGATTTCTTGGAGCCGTCGTAAAAGGTTCAGTTAAGCTACACAGTCAGGAATCGCCCCCTTCCATGTCCAAGAAATGTGATTTGAGTGCTGCTGATTTGGCATTTACTTTTCAGGGAAACATACAGCCGGACGCTGCACGCTGAAATGTGTGCGTGTGTAATTCGCTGCTGTAAAGGCCCAAAACGCCTTGCTTGCATTAAGAGCACATCATCGTCGAAGCAATTTTATGAGCAAATGTCTATGCCAAATATAAGGAGCTTGTTCCTTTTGTATTTACTTCAGCCTTTAAAATAAAAATTACATTATATATATATATATATATATATAGAAGAAGAAGAAAATAGCTATGAGAAGAAATAAACAGTAGCCTGTATATAACATTTTACTTATATTAAAATTATTCTAATACAATTAAACCTATATGAAACCTGAAACCTATATAATAAAGCGTATATATATACACACACACACAGACAGACACACACACACAGACAGACACACACACACACACACACACACACACACACACACACAGACACACACACACACACAGACAGACAGACACACACACACACAGACACACACACACACACACACACACAGACAGACACACACACACACACACACACACACAGAGAAAGACACACACACACACAGAGAAAGACACACACACACACAGACAGACACACACAGACACACAGACACACACACACACACACACACAGAGAAAGACAGACAGACACACACACACACACACACACACACACACACACACACACACACTATTAATAAATTGGATTTAATTCGGCCTTTAAAACGGCAATAAATAAACACTAATTAAAATAATAAACAAACCAGTATATTACACAGCAAATCAAATAAATATTAATATAAATAAATTGTTCATAATTATTCAAAATACAATACATATTAAAGCTGATATATAAAATAAAATAATGATTAATATAATACAATAATGATATAAAATATGATAACATTCGGCCTATACACCACTATGATTTTCTAGTGTCCAATGTTTATAAATGGAGTATAGTGTTCAAATAAATAACATGCAAGTACCCATTTTTCCAAAACAAGTTGACTATCCTTTCAGAAAAATGATTAGATTTGGGCCACCGAGTGTCAAGCCTAAATGAAATGTGTAAGAGAGTTCTGCTGCCCTCTAGAGGCTGTAAATGTGTGTAGAACATACCCTAATTACAGTTCATGACTCCTAAGTTTATGCTAAAAATGGAGGCTTGTGGTAATTATTATTTTTTTATCAACAATGATCAATTCTTCTAGTGTGTTGAGAACAGCATACGCTTACTGTTTCTGTAGTACTCAAAGCACACAATAATGTATCCCACAATGCACTTGACCTTCCATTTCCAGTGAGAAATAAACTTCCAAAATTAATCATGATCTTTCTTTACACATAATTTGATAGGTCTGACAAATGTTCAGATTTTAAACAAAACTTAATGTATGTAAAGTTGTAGCATACATAATGCTTTATTGTCGAATGATTCACTTAAATACACTACCAATCAAGATTATTAAACACAATACACTACCAATCAAGATTATTAAACACGTACCTGTGTGCTTTTCATCACTTTCTGCAGTTTTACAGAGGATTTGTTGACTAGTGATCTGAAAAGAATGGGATCGAACAACAGTTAGTCCAATACACAATTAAAAAGTACATATATAAAATAAAAATAACTTACAAATAAAAATAATAATATAATAAATAACAAAACTAATAATAAAACTAATAAATACATAAAATAAATGCATATAGTTATGCATATAATACAAAAAACAAACAATACTAAATACAAACTATGTAATTGCCAAAGCCTTAGAAAATAATTTTCATATACATTTTATATATACTGTAAAGTCATATAAGTTTATGATGGTTTTACAGAGGATATATAAGAGGTCATTGTGCTATAAAAACATTCTGTAAGTTTCCGAGCTCAAAACTTTCTCATTTAAAAGCAGCTTATAATGATGTCAATCTGCCAAAACTCCAGGTTCTGGAATGTGCCACTTTATGATGTAATAGTGTGGATAAGCACCGCCTCCGCAGAACATCATCATCATGCTTCTACATGCTGTTTAGCCCCTCCAGCGATTCTACATCACTACAAGCTCCGCCATGCATAAACATCCCTGCCTGTTTAGCCCCGCCCACCCATTCTACATCCCTGCCTGTTTAGCCCCACCCACCGATTCTACATCCCTGCCTGTTTAGCTCCGCCAACCCCATCTACATCACTGCCTATTAGCTGCCCCAACCTCATTCTACATCCCTGCCTGTTCACCGCCAACCCACCGCATGCCCAACAATGCCGCCCCATTCTACATCTCTACCTGTTTAGCCATTATCATCCTCCCAACCCATTCTACATGACGCAACATGCCATTCTACCTCCCTGCCTGTTTAGCCCCGCCCACCCATTCTACATCCCTGCCTGTTTAGCCCCACCCACCCATTCTACATCCCTGCCTGTTTAGCCCCACCCACCCATTCTACATCACTGCCTGTTTAGCCCCACACACCCATTCTACATCTCTACCTGTTTAGCCCCACACACCCATTCTACATCACTGCCTGTTTAGCCCCACCCACCCATTCTACATCTCTACCTGTTTAGCCCCACCCACCCATTCTACATCACTGCCTGTTTAGCCCCACCCACCCATTCTACATCACTGCCTGTTTAGCCCCACCCACCCATTCTACATCTCTGCCTGTTTAGCCCCACCCACCCATTCTACATCCCTGCCTGTTTAGCCCCACCCACCCATTCTACATCCCTGCCTGTTTAGCCCCACCCACCCATTCTACATCCCTGCCTGTTTAGCCCCACCCACCCATTCTACATCCCTGCCTGTTTAGCCCCACCCACCCATTCTACATCCCTGCCTGTTTAGCCCCGCCCACCCATTCTACATCCCTGCCTGTTTAGCCCCGCCCACCCATTCTACATCCCTGCCTGTTTAGCCCCACCCACCCATTCTACATCCCTGCCTGTTTAGCCCCACCCACCCATTCTACATCCCTGCCTGTTTAGCCCCACCCACCCATTCTACATCCCTGCCTGTTTAGCCCCACCCACCCATTCTACATCTCTACCTGTTTAGCCCCACCCACCCATTCTACATCCCTGCCTGTTTAGCCCCACCCACCGATTCACACAGGTAGTGTAAATAACGAGAGAGGCTAACGCAGATCTACACAGAAACCAAACAATAAACTTAATTTGATTAACTTTATTTTTAATGAAGTGCCAGACCTTGTCAGTAAGAACTCGGTTCTTTGCTCGCTTCATGATTTTTTTTATCGTTTTTACCGTGGATTTGTTTTGCAAACTTAGCACAATTCGACATGGGATTTTCAGAAAGATTGAAAGAACTCGGTTCTTTGTGCTTCATTATTTTTTTTATCGTATATTAGATCCATATGGATTTGTTTACAAACAGAAAATTGCCTATAACTTCAAAATTATGTTTTTGGGATGTACAAATCTTGATAACGTAAGTGGACCTCAGAGAAAAGTACAACATAAAAAACAAAAGCAGGTCATGACTCCTTTAAAAGTTTATGCTGAGCCTTAAAAATGGAGGCTTGTGGTAAAACATTTTTTGAATCAACATGTTTTATGGTAGGATAACTGAGCAAATATATCACAGCATTGGAGCTCTGTTGATAACATAAATATTATTTAATGTGCTTTTAAAACAGACATCATATAAATTCAAATTTCTGTAGTCTTAAAAAAGCACAACGACCAAATTTAAAGCCAGACTGTCCAAAGCAAGTCCAGCCTGTTTCAGCAGCAGTGCATCTAGCTGCCACCTTTGTGTTTTTAATTGCAAAGCCCTTCAGAGGCAAACCTGAGTGCCAAAACCCAGGTAAGCGTTCAGTGACGTCTTTATCACCGCATGCACAACAATGAGCGCTGCAGATGTGAGCGAGCCATTAGCTGAACTGTCTGAGACGCAATGAGAAATGTGTCATAATGCTAGTCAAATGCACAGACCAAGCCACGCTTCATTTGAAAACATTTTGCATTTTCTTCTATAAAGCCTCGTGCTTTTGAAATGAAACTGAAGTGCTCTCAATTACAATCTGAAAAGGCTACCTTTCTCTGAATCGACACATTAGGTTCCCTAAAACGTGTGCCGTACAGAGCCCGCTCTAATAACCATTAGCAGACCTGATGCATTTTTCCATCAACATAATAATAATAATAATACGCCTGTTGCTTGTTACACAGAATGAAGCATCACCTTCATCTGGACGTCCCTTTGAAATGCTATTAATCGAGAATTTCTCATTGTCGCCACTTCAAAGGATAAACGCCGTCCTCAGCGCTAACTATTTTATTCATCGCTAAAACAAAGGCGAAGTGCTCTTTACCGGGTCGGACTACATTGTGCATGGACAAAATGATGGAAAAACCCACAAGCGTAATCCACGCTAATGCAATTAGCCGCTGAGGAATTAATACAACTTAAATTAGTCCCATTTAGGTTGAGCATTAGCAGGCCATATTCTAACACAAAAACACAAATAATGGCAAAACCCATGTGTGTGCTTTACCAGGAATACTTTAACGATAAAAACTAAACATATTTAATTTGTATTTAGACATTGGAAGGATGCTGTTTGTGTAGTGAATAGTGCATTAGTAATTCTATCAGTGTTTCTTTGTGCTTGTTTCACTGTTAGAAAAATATTATTTTGGTGCAGATTTCAAATGCTGGATGAGCTCTACCAAAAAAACAAAACCAAAAACCTCTATTAAACAAACAAACATAAGGGTTAATATCAATGTAGGGTGCATTTTGGTGTCCTGTACATAAATAACTCATTTGCCATGATAACTTAGCCTAATATAACACACCCTTTTCAGAGTCATTTTTATGTTACGTTTTTATATTCATATTAAAAGCATTACTTGGCTCTTTAGATTCATTTTATAGATTTGTTCTGTGTAAGAGGATGCGTGTAATTATGTCCCATGCATTGCTCATTAAATTTGAATGAGAGTACAATATATTCAAATCATAAAGTTAAAAAATTTGCTCTCTTGTTAATATTTTGTTAAGCTCAATTTGAGTGTATTGATCATTTGGCAATAAAAATGATATTTTTATTTAATAAAAAATAATGTCCCTTGAATGGTTGTCCATCTTGCCGTGTTGGGAAAGCAGCCTCTTGATATTGACCCATAAATAAATAAATAAATAAAATATTATTTTGGTGCAGATTTCAAATGTTGGATGTGCTCTACCAAAATAAATAAATAAATAAATAAATAATATTTTGAGGAGAATTTTGGATGTGCTCGACCAAATAATACAAAAAGAAGAAATTGAATGAATGAAAATATTATTTTGGTGCAGATTAAAAAAGAAAAAAAAAAGCTAAATTGCATTCATAATTCAATTTTTTTCTTAAAATACAGTAATTTTAATAAAAAAAAAAAGAAATAAATGTATCTATAACCTTGCATTTATCATTTTGTTGCCGTTTTTTAATTATTATTTTTACACATTTATAGTTGTGACGTTCTATAAAGACAACATAAAGAGAAAAAACAGGAACATTATAATTCTATCATATTTTACTCATGTTGTAGAGTGATATTCTTTGTTCTGCGAAAAACAAAGGATATTTAGAAAAAAATATTTTTTTGTCCATATAATTGAAGTCAAAGGAAGTCCAATGTTCTTAAAAAAACTTCTATATACAAAATATATTTTCTTATACAGTAGGCTACTACAACATGTGACAACTTGCCCCAATCTAATATTTATGTCAAATATGCGTTCCTAAGTGCACAGCTCAAATCTGCCTTGATCAAACGGTGACTGGTTGTATTGCATTCACAAAACTTCATCTAATTTGGTTTTGGATGACAGAAACAACATACAAAACCACGACGAGAGAAAACAAGCATGACTGAAAAGATGCTAGTTACTGAGATCTTGTGACAACTAGCCCCAGATTCCTCTCAAAGCATCCGTTAAACTTCCAGAATGGCATTCTCTTGGAAATCTGTAGACCTCACTGGTTTCCCTAAACCACCAGCTTATATCCATGACTTTGTTTCTCACTGAACACTGTCTATGAGGAAGATCAGAAGTGGTACAACAGTCAGCTGATGCTGAAATAATGAGGAAAATGTAATGAAGGTTTCCTCCTGTTCGAGTAAAACAGCTCTGCAGCGCCACCATGTGTTCATAATGTGATGTTCTTCACACTAAACACTCATGAAGAAAACTCTGTTCATCAGCAAATGATCTTAGTTAATTATAAATACACAGCAATTCAATAAAAATAGAAATTCTGCCTTCGCTTTGCCTTGAAGTAAAGACAGAATCATCAAAACATAATTAAAGTATCTGAAAATTAACCATCTCACAAACATTTAATCAAAAGTATTATTTTCTGCACTTTTGTGCCATGACAGATCAGGACATAAACACAACACTGATGGTACTGCGCTATTTCAATTTCATCAACTCTATTATTTTCAAAAACTATTTTATTTATTCTTCACTTATCCTTCATTTTAGTTCATTAAATTTAAACTTATTTAATTTGTTATATTTGTAATTTTAATTTTATATGTTTGCCTATACAATTTCTTAATTTTAATGTTGATTATAATAGTTAATAAATAAATAAAATAAATAGTAATTGAATTTAAGTTTGGGCTTCATGAAAAAGGGCTCCTTATAGTTTAGAGCAGAAGCTGAGGTAGATTTTTATAATAATTGAATTTATTTAAAGAAAGAGCAATGTTCAAAGATCAGTAAAAGATAACGTTAGTTAAGTCTTTGTTCATTTATTGGCTCATCATGAGACGTGTGTGGTTTGCAGAGGAACGATCAGGAGGTAAAGCGCACTATAGCAAATATAATGTCCAGAAACATATGATGGCCTTCAGGTCTTCTGTTTCCGTCATTAAAGTACAAAACATGTTTTAGCCTGCAGTTGAATGTGTGACTGATCCCAGGACTAACAGACTTATTGCATGTTTATGACTGAAAGAATTCAGAAAGAAACGAGAGGATAAAGCGCAACACTTTGAGACTTGCTGTCTGATTTTCCTCATTAGGAGTCTAAATGTTGAACTGGATTTCCTCAGTCTGAGGATTGAGAAAGGCTTTGGTCAGTGACCCGGTTAGTCACAGGAACGACTGCAAAGATCCTGAGGAATTCAGATACGCTTAAAACACGGGGGGGGGGATTCAGATACTTCACACACGCTTAAAACATGGGGGGGGGGGGGTTAAAATGAAAATAAAACCAGAAAATACAGGTGACGCAAACATTAATACATACTATAACAGTCTATAAATATACTAAAAAAACAGTCATACATTTAATTAGTTATAAAAAATAAAGCTAACTAGAAATATTAAAAAACAAAACATAAAAGTACATAATTACCAAAACTTAAAATAATAATAATATATAATAAATTATATTAGTGCTATATAAGCTACCTCAATTAGTGTAATAGTACATAAATAATACTAAAATAACACGGTCATACATTAAATGTGATTTAGGTGTGCAAATACTTTTTGGTGGGTTATAAAATTAATAAAACCTAATAAAAACAAAGCAAAATGGACATTAAGTAAAATTGTTATGTTCTGTGTTTAAGTTTAGTTTTAAAAAAAATGAAAAAAATTATATATTTATTAACTGTCAAATTAAATGAGATTCATTTTACCAATTAAAAGTTAAAAAATATTAATAAATACTATAATAGCATATAAATAATACTAAAATAACACGTATTTAGGTGTGCAAAATTTTTGGTGAGTTAAAAATAATAAAAACCTAAATTAAGTAAAATTGTTATGTTCTGTGTTTTTTTAAGTTTAGTAAAAAAAAAAAAAAAAAAAAGAACATATAAAAAATATGAAAATTTATATTTTAATTAACTGTCATATTAGAGATTCTATATAAATACTAAAATTAATAAAACTTCATTAAAATAAAGCTAAACAGAAATATTAACAAATAACAACAGCACATAATAAAATAAATACAATTAAAAGTGAATTCAAAATATTAATAAATACTATATTGGTACATAAAAAATACTAAAAATAACACGGTCATACATTAAATGTGATTTAGGTGTGCAAATACTTTTTGGTGGGTTATAAAATTAATAAAACCTAATAAAAACAAAGCAAAATGGATATTAAGTAAAATTGTTATGTTCTGTGTTTTTTTAAGTTTAGTTTTATAAAAAAAAAAAAAAAAAAAAGAACAATTTTACTTTAATCTTAAGTTAAAATGGAAAATATGAAAAGAATTATATTTTAATTAACTGTCATACATTAAATGAGATTCAATTAGCCATATTTTGGGGGTTTAAATACTAAAATTAATAAAACTTCATTAAAATAAAATAATAATATTAATAAATAACAACAGCACATAATAAAATAAATACAAATAATAGTTATTTCACAATATTAATAAATACTATAATAGTACATAAATACTAAAATAACACAATAATACGTTAAATGAGATATTACTGTCCAAATACTTTTTGGAGACACTTTGTCTGCATCAATTGCTTTTCTTCCTGGCTGGACATGTATCATATGAGTTACGCATAAGAATATTTCTCAGAAACATTTCAAAACCATCCTGTGATATTAGTCTAAAACACACATTTGGCTCAAACCCAGGAGTGTGATGACATGGGAATGATTTATCTGCTCTAGATGAGTTGAATCCATTGAGAAACGTCTCCTCGGGGCTTTTGAGCAGCATTAGTGCAACACATAGTTTCTGTGTCAGGTGACTACCATGGGACGGCGTAATAATCCCCCATGTTCCACTTGTCCAGAGCATATAAAGCACTGATGTGCTTGAGCTCTGTGAACATGCATGTAATGAGTGGACACAAGCTATTATAGACCGTCAGCCGTTACCGATACGCATTAAAACACACTGACTTGTGATTAGTGACTGGACTGAATAAGATCCTCCAGATATGAGGAGATCCATAGTGTTGGCTGTGATTTACAGTCTGGGATGGATGTACCTGACCGAGGCTCAGTTTCCCCGAGTCTGCTGCACCGTGAAGGCCATCGTGTCCAAAGAGTGCTGTCCCGCGCTGGGACCGGATCCGGAGAACATCTGCGGGATTCTGTCCGGACGGGGGAACTGCAGCGACGTCCACGTGGACTCCAAACCCTGGGGAGGACCGTACAGGTTAAGAAACGTGGACGACCGGGAGAGATGGCCGACCAAGTTTTTCAATCGGACCTGTCGATGCTTTGGTATGCAGAGATATTATTATTCTGACTGATGAATTGTAGAAATTATGACTTGACCGGTTTATTCTGCATGATATACCTGGATATCAACCTGAAATATATATTATAATGTGTATCATAAGTATAGCAATCATTTTAATGGAAAAACAGATATTCATATAATATAATATATACATACATATGTGTGTGTAATATAATAATTAAATATGAAGTTTCATTTTAAATACATCAATTCTAATATATATATATTAAATATACATTATGTAATATTCTACACACACACACACACACACACACACACACACACACACACACACACACACACACACACACACACACACACACACACACACACACACACACACACACACACACACAGGTAAAATCTACATTATAATTATCTTAAATGTATAATTTATAGAAATGAATGTTTAATTAGTATTAGCATATATAACAATATTAGTATTATTTTATATAATATTCAAACGTATAACCTTTTTCTGAAATTATAAATAAATATATATATATATATTAGATATTTATATTAAGTTGTGCTGTATTTAATATCAATTAATTGCATTACTAATGCGTCTCGGGGTCCAGGTGCTGTAAAGTCAAGGTGCTCTAGAATGAATTTAGCACTCTTGTGAATTAAAAATACTTTATTATCAAATAGCTGCATTCAAGAAATCCATAAACTCTAGATTTTAGTGTTTAGATTTATTGGATGCAGCTTTAGTGCCATGGTCTTTCTGAAGTATTCTTTTATGGACTTATTTGTATTTATAGATTTTTTTTTTAAGTGTGTCCCACATTTTGAATTGTAAACATCCCTGTTAATTTTGATGAGAATATCATAGGGACACGTTATCTATATTGAATGTGTATTAACACATGGTCTTTTGGACAGGTAACTTTGCTGGGTATAACTGCGGCGAGTGTAAGTTGGGCTGGACCGGGCCGAACTGTGACCAGCGCAGAGCTGCCGTTGTGAGGAAGGACATTCACTCTCTGAGCCCCGGTGAGCTGCAGGAGTTCCTGGACGTTCTGGATCTGGCCAAAACCACCGTCCACCCCGAATACGTCATCGCCACACAGCACTGGCTGGGCCTGCTGGGACCCAACGGCACCGAGCCGCAGTTCAGCAACATCTCCATCTACGACTTCTTCGTCTGGCAGCACTATTACTCTGTGCGGGACACACTGCTGGGTGAGGAGCTGCCGTGACCCGGCGCCATTCAAACATGAAGAACCATTCAATAAATGACTTCTTTCAGACCGGCGGGTTCAATTTCATTTTTCTCCATAATCGACAGGCAATCTTTTAAATCACTATTATTATATTTCTTTTTTAAAGGTAATTGGTTGCAATCAATTTATTTTAGCTACACTTAAATAAAAACACATTGAAGTTAGTCAACTAAATCAGTGTTTATTTAAATGTAGCTCAAATAAATTGATTGCAACCAATTACCTTAAAAAAATTAGTAAATTCAATGAATAGTTTTTCTGGCAATAAGGAAAATGCAGGCGAAATGCACACATTTAGGATGAATAAATCAATTAGAGATGCACAATTTATCAGATCAAAATATGGACTAGCGTCTGTGAATATTACATTTTACATAAACAGATATTTTACATAATATTACATTATATTTTACACAAAATGTTTTGATTATTAAAATGTATTTAAATCATTAAATCCAGAAAAATCTAAACTGAAAAATGGAATTTGGTAAAAAGAAAACAGTTTTCATATGGCATTAAAAAAAAAATATATTATTTTAAACTTTTAATAAATTGTCATTAAATTGTATAAGTTTTATGATCTAAATTCATTAAACATGCTTTTTGATAACAAAAACAAAATAACAAAAAATTTTAAATTGGACAATTAACAATTAAAACTTAAAAGAAAATAAGTTTTCCAGAAACAACTATTATTGTAAAAGTTGTAATAAATTATTAAATTGTTAACATTTAATGAATTGAATTGATTAGACATGCTTTTTGATTGCCAATAATTAAAAGAAAATCTGAAAGCATGGAATCTGGGGTCAATAACATGATTTCATAGAGTCGTAATTCTATTATGAGATCAAATAGACACTGTGTTGTATTGTGTGGTTACTTCACATACTTCTCTTAACTTTTGACGCCCTCTTCTCTGGCAGGTCCGGGACGTCCTTTTAAAGCCATCGACTTTTCCCACAAGGGTCCGGCGTTCATCACCTGGCACAGATACCATCTGCTCAGTCTGGAGAGAGAGCTACAGGTCATTTCTTGCTGTTTCACAATGAATTTATAACCATCATCTATCATCTAGACATCTGACAAGGGCTCAGTGAAGTTTTGGGCTGTTGCACATAGTGACTACATTAATAACTTCTGAACACAATGTCCAAACTTAAGGAAAGCAAGCATTAGGACCTGCGGACTACAAGTTGGGCCACGATGACCAACCAATTTCAATCATTTAAAAATAGAAAAAATATGTTTTCATTCAAACAAATTCAATAGTTTAACCAATTTCAACTTCAAGTTCCACAAAAGACTAGAGTTAAAATGACTTGATCAATTTGATTGTATCACTGTAAAAAACCTTCACAGTTCTGAATATCCTGAGGAATCAAACAAAGATTATTTCCAAGAAAATATGAATTCATTCAGGAATGACCTGCCCGACTCAAACCCAGCAGCCGAGTCCTTAACCATCTCCAAGAAACGACTAAACACATCTCTTCATCTTTATCTGACCCTCGAACTCTAGCTATCTCTATTCTAATTCTATTCTTAAACAAAACTTGTCCCTTTTAGACTTACACTCTATTCATTTACTGCTTGTTTCCTTAAAAAAAAAAAACACTAGCTTTTTCTATTATTTTGGTTTCTTTTTATTTATTATAGAATTTAAAAAAATCCTTGCTACATGTACTGTGTTATAACTGCACTTGTATATTGTTTCTCTTTTGTTGATTTTGATTGCTTCTATTGTCCTCATTTGTAAGTCGCTTTGGATAAAAGCTTCTACTAAATGACTTAATGAAATGGAAATTTTGACTTAAATATTACACTTTACTTAATATTACATTTACGCAACAACTGCACGTTAGTGTTCCTGTGGCTCAGTGGTAGAGCATTGCGTTAGCAGCGCAAAGGTTGTGGGTTCGATTCCCAGGGAACACACATACTGACAAAAAATATATAGCCTGAGTGCACTGTAAGTCACTTTGGATAAAAGCGTCTGCTAAATGTAAAATGTAAATGTAGTTGAATCAGTTGAGTGTTTTTTTTTTTTTACAGTGTTTTAGATTGAGTTTTAGTATTCTGAGAAACATGAGCTTCCTCTCTCCTCTGAATACTTGACTGAATCCATGTTTAACAGAGAAGGAACTGATATTGTCTTCTCATCATAGAGACTCACAGGTAATGAGAACTTGGCCGTCCCGTACTGGAACTTTGCGACGGGACGGACGGAGTGTGACGTCTGCACAGACTCTCTGCTCGGGGGACGAGACCCCACTGACCCGTCCCGAATCAGCCCGCGCTCCAGGTTCGCCCGCTGGGGAGTGGTGTGTGACAGGTACGTTTGTTTGCTGCTTAAATTAATCCAAATTTAACCTAAATAAATAAACACAAGAAACATTATGTTATAGTCAGTGGCGGCTGGTGCTAACTCTCTCGCTCTCTTCACTCTAACAACAAAAGTGGGAGGAGCCTGCGCCCCAAGGACAATTTGAAACAAGCCAATTAGAGCTTAGCCTCAAATCACATGCTTTTGAAAAGTTTGTGTACCTACATACACACTCATTAGTCCGGCGCCCCGCACACAAATATGAAAGAAATATAGTTTAGATTTTTTGATTTTCAATCAATTATAATATAACTAACAGTAGAATACTATGACTAAATGATTTTATTTAGTTAATATTTGCGATATATTTTTTACTTATTGTTAACATGTTAAAGGGGGCTAACTTGAAGGGGGGGCCCCAGCGCCCCCTATTGACCAGCTGCCACTGGTTATAGTAGATGTTTCATCAATGACCAGTTTTTTGGAGGCTCTTAAAGTGTGCAACAGACTTGTTTATTTACTGCGATGTCACATTTCGAGGTCAAATGTGAAAAATCAAAACAGTGAAAGATTATTTTATCATTTTCAGAGTAAAAGTAGCATACATTTTCAAAAGTATTAGAAAATGAATTAAGAGAATAGAATAATGCATAAGGGGCCACTAGAACAAAGTCCTTGCATATTCTAATCTTTAGAACCTGTCACTTTTATTAGTTTTTGTTTTAAAATATTTCTATTTAACCTCTTTTTCTGTTTTAATTTTAGTAATTTTAGTACTACAACTTTATTTTAGCAATATTGCATGCAACTTTTTTATTTAATTTTGTTCATCTATTATTTAAATCTGAAATATTTATATTTAACCTCAATTTTTCTGTTTTAATTTTAGTAATTTTAGTACTTCAACTTTATTTTAGCAATATTGCATGCAACTTTTTTATTTAATTTTGTTCATCTAATACTTCAATCTGAAATATTTAGATTTTTCAGTATATATTTGAATTACTAAATCTATTTGTATTATTGAATATGATTGAAAAGTATTTTAGTAGTTTTGGTTTACTAATAACAAAACTAGCAGAAAGAATGTAAACATTAGTATAATTTATTTTAATATCCATGAGATATTATTATACTTATTTGCTAATTTTTACAAATTAGATTTTATTTGTATTTTTTTCTGCTTTAATTAATTTTTTTAACAAGTAATTTTGTGTTTGTTGTTATTTTTTGTTTGTGTCATTTTCATATTTTGTTTTTTTAATGTCTGATTTTTAATAATTTTAGTTCTAGTTTAGTTTTAGTTATTTCAGCTGCTTAGATTTTCATATACGTCCTGAAAGTAGACAAAGAGAGCCGAATCAAACAAGTGAAAGAAAACTATTTTCTTTGTCATTTATATATTGAGAAAACTTTCAGTGTTACATATCTGTGCGTTGCAAAAGACAGTGAATTGGTGGGTTTTTGTTCAATGTGAGCAAAAATCATCACAATTAAAAGAACCAAAGACTTAAACTACTTCAGTCTGTGTGCATTGAATTTATTTAATACACGAGTTTCACAATTTGAGTTGAATTACTGAAATAAATGAACTTTTCCACGACATTCTAATTTATTGAGATGCACCTGTACTTTTGCAACGCACAGATATGTAACACTGGATACATTTTCTCAATATATAAATGACAAAGACTTTCTTTCACTTGTTTGAGTCGGTTCTTTTTGTCTACTTTCAGGACTTGTATGAAAATCTGGTGATGTTTTGGGTCATATTTATGCAAAAATATAGACAAATTCACAAACTTACAAGCAGCGCTGTATGTAATGGCATTTAGACAATAAATTAATATTATAAAGACAGGCCCAAAATGCTTACTTTATCAAATATAAAAATCGCATAGCATACAAAAATGTACAAATAAATAAAAATATAATATCATCCAACAACAACAATTCTTGTAGAAGTTCACACTATATTTTTCAGTCACACAATAAAAATAATTGTTAAGATTTAATCTTCATAAGTTGACACTTGCACTTGAGAGTGACCAATCGTTGTTAATTGTTTTTTAAGGAAGTATAACAATCGTTTGAACGCACTAGACACTGACTGACTCCCTAAGTAGTGCACTTTCTACTAAACCAAGCAGAATAAGAAAAGAAAAACTACTACGGCTCACACTGATCCAGAATCATGCCAGCATGTAACATTATGTAATCATGTGCATCTTTATTCTTTCAGTCTGGATGAATATAATCGTTTAGTGACCTTGTGTAACGGGACCAGCGAGGGATCTTTGCGCAGAGGAATCACGGAGAGCACTAATGTGACTTTACCAACCATGAATGACGTGAGAAGCTGCCTGAACCTCAGAGACTTTGACAGTCCACCGTACTTCACCAACTCCAGCTTCAGCTTCAGGTAATCCAGTCGATCACGGTCTTAAAGGAACAGTTATACTATAAAAAAAACATTTAGTATACAATAAAATATATTGTGTTCAGTCACACAATCTACTGCATGCCTTCTGATTGATAATTTAGACTTTTTTAATCAAGTAAAAGCTCTTTAAAGTAATTATACAAGCGTCCAGCTACAGCTGGTGCTTCACGTGTCTTTCTGCTGTCAACTCTTTGTCGATTTTTATCAAATAAACGTGAAAATAACCTCAGTAATATTTCTAGATGAACACTTACTAGACTGAAGCAGCTCGACACAGCTTTTTTATATAGAGTGATGACGATGTTTAGATCATTTTATGTAATCTGCTATACTGTTATAAAGGTTGCATTGATTTAAATTACATGCATCAGAATTGTATCACCTTTTGGCCATATAAATATCAGCATATGCACAAAATTGCATAGTTTTGCTCTGTTTGAGTCTCTGAATATAACTGAGTGTTTTCCTCCATATTCTCACTATATTTACATTTATGCATTTAGCAGATGATTTTATCCAAAGCGACTCACAGTGCATTCAGGCTATACATTGTTTTGTCAGTATGTGTGTTCCTTGGAAATTGAACCCACAACCTTTGCGCTGCTAACGCAATGCTCTACCACTAAGCCACAGGAACACTATATCACACTATATGAGCCATAAAAGCCTGATGGATCAAATATGATACTCAACAACAACAAAAATACATATGCAAACTTATTTTAAGATTTTAAATATTTTGTTTAAAGGCTCATGGTTCTATTTTAAAAAATTAGATTATTTCATATGTCAAGGTTTACAGAATTGACCTGATGTCTGCGAGTTAGTTTTGAAGTTTTCTTCTACCTTTCCTTGTAGGAACGCACTGGAAGGATACGACAAGCCAGACGGAGAGCTGGACAGCTCGGTGTCCAATCTGCACAACCTGGTTCACCTGTTCCTCAACGGGACCAGCGCTCTGTCCCACTCCGCCGCCAACGACCCAATCTTTCTGGTAACATACAAAACACATTAAATGACAATAACATCACAGCGTTCAGCGCACACGAGCTCTGGATCCTGGATAAAGACATGTTCTCTCTTACGGCCGAGTAGGTGCTTCATACATTCACCGATGCAGTGTTTGAGGAATGGATGAAACGCTCTCGTGAAAACGCCAGCTACCCGGATGAGATGGCCCCTATCGGACACAACCGGCATTATAACATGGTCCCCTTTTTCCCACCTGTGACCAATGAGGAGATCTACGTGGCATCTGAACAGCTGGGATATTCCTACGCCATTGAACTTGAAGGTAACAAGCTGTCAATGCACATATTACTCACTCACCCATATTGATTGAAGAACACAATAGTGACCACGACTGTCAAGCTCCAAATAAGACTAAAAACAATATTAAAAAAGCACCATAACATTGGTCACTTTGAACAATTGTTGTATGCGAGTAATGATGCAACCTAATTTACTTATTATTTTACTGAAACAAAGTTTTCATTAACCAGAAACAAAAATGTAGTGTATTTAATAATCAATTAATTAACCACTTTTTAAATAATCAACACTCGAATGAAAAACTGAGTAGCATATACTATATTAAATTGCACATAAGACAGTGTGTAATTTAATGCTAGCGTTTTATGAACGTATTAATGATATTATGTTTCTACGCCAATTCGTTGTTGAAAAATAAACAATGGTAATAAAACTCTTTCATGACAGATTAATTCAAACATATTAAATAATGACGACTAACCTTACGGGTTAAGTACAAATATAATGAATATGAAATATAGTGCATACATATAGCAAAATGCTCCTCTCTAGAGTTATTTTTTCTAGATAAATATTTTGTTATGGACTATGAATAGTCTTTCTGTAACTTTACATTACATTGTTTACAAGCGGTTTCAGCTCTTTCCATGGTTGAAACAATGATTGAGCGATACATTTCAATAAGCTGTACTATTACTTTCAACACCTTCTGATGTTCATTCCTGTTTATTTCGTGTTATAACTAGTAAATATGATCAGTTTATGTGCCGCTTGTAAGGTTAGGCCTAGTGAAGCGCTACGGCGATTAAGCCGTTAAGAAACATTTAAGCGCGTCAAAACCGCTTTTATTGTTTGAATTTCGGTATAAAATTAACGGTTTTTAAAATCTCAGACTTTGTTTCATATTAAAAGTAAGAAATACCAAAGCTTATTGTGATTATCGGATGACAGGTTACAAATAATGATTAACCAGCTTAAGTTTTGTTTGCAAACAAAAGACTAAAAGAAGCTTAAAATGAAGATAAATTACAAACAGTAAATCGATGTCGTCAAGCAGTCCTAGCATCCACACAGCTGACGTGTTTAAGTTACCTGTTGAAGCTTATCCACGAAATTGACACTGACGAGGAAGCGCAAAACCATCTCGGTTAATTAGAAAAATTATTTTCGATCGAATCTTTTGAGAATCATTTGTTTTGAGGCAGTGCTTCACAGCGCGCTTGCTAAAGTCACGTGATTTCAGTAAACGGGGGCGGGGCTTCGCATTACGTCATAGCCGTTTCCAAATTTTAGTGGCGTGCCAAAAATAGTACAATAAAATTATGTGGCTCCTCGTTTACAACGGTCTCTGTGAAACCATAAAGCAT
>CM049874.1:2295063-2302563 GCA_027474115.1 Schizopygopsis malacanthus | reverse complement strand
AACAAAATTTTGAGAGGCATATGATTTTAAAACAATAAACTATTTGTAAATAGGGTAAGAAAGGCAAAGAACTCAATATATATTCTCTTGAAAACAATCTTGCTTCTCAATTAAATGCTCTTGATTAAAGAATATACATTTTGTTGCAAAAATCCTGATTAAGAATATGATTTTCACACCATAGGAGTACATATTAATAAGACTAATACTGAAAGGTAAGTAAGAAGGATTTGCAAAGGAAAACTAAGTAACATCTTCTAAATATAAAAATAACACTCATAACAGATCAGCCAGGCTAAATCGTCCACTGATAAATTCAATATGGACTTTCATAAAGATGATGTTTTATAAGAGATTTAGTTTCTCAAAACACTAGCATCCAGGTCAGGTAGAAAACATGATTAAATACATACACTTATAGTATCACAAATTATCATTCTTTCCATGGAATGGTATTATTGTTTACAATCATCCATATATATATATATACACAAAACTGTCCCCACCAACTGCATAAGCACTCGTGCAAATTAAACTGTGCAAATGATTTCTCATACACAGGAACAGAAGATGAATCTCCTACTGAAACACTTTAAAGAGATGAAAACTGACATAAGATTTCACCAAAAACAAACGTCTGAAACCACCGAATACTGTGAATTACACTTCAATAGTTTAGAGTCGGTCATATGCTTTTGAAAGAAGTCCGCTTCTGCTCACCAAGGCTGCATTTATTTGATCAAATATACAGTAAAAATATGAAATATTTGTTTCTATGTTTTCTATGTGATTATGTGTTCAACTGTAATTTATTTCTGTGTATTTTCAGCATCATTACTGCAGTCTTCAGTGTCACATGATCTTCAGAAATCATAATAATATACTGATTTACTGCTCAAGAAACATTTCTGATTATCATCAATGTTGAAAACTGTTTCGTGCTGCCCAATATTTTTGTGGAAACCGTGATTATATATTTTATTTTTCAGGTTTCGCAGATAAATAGAAAGTTTAAAAGTACAGCATTTATTTGACACAGAAATCTGTTGTAACATTAAAAATATCTTCACTGTAACTTTTGATCAATTTAATGCAACCTTGCTGAATAAAAGTATTACGTTTTTTAAAAACATATTGATTCCAAACATCAATGGTAGTGTTTCAATCAGATTTGATCAATTATACGAAGACTGCTAGTGTTGCATAAATGAACGCAGAACTAATGTGTTAATATTATATGCAAAAATGACATAATATGTGCATGAGAACTGAACAATGTAATGCAGATTGATTTATCCTCCCTAATTTCATCTTTTTTTAATTAATCTAGATATTCTCTTCCATGTTCACGAAAGCTAAACCCTGCATGAAAATCTTCAAAATGCATGTGAGAAGAATACATAAGACCGTAATAATCTTCAAAAGATAAACGTGTTGCAGTTAAAGGGATAGTTCACGCAGTCCGGCCATCGTTTCGTACCCTGGATGATGTTATTGGTCTCAGTGGACACAAAATATGACATTTGAAGAACCTGTATGCATGTTTTTACACAAACGGTCAATCTCTGAATAAAAGCATACAGGTTTGCGTGAGGATGAGTAAATAGTTCTGGGTGAACAATCACTTTAAAGGAATAGTTCACGCAAAAACATGAATATAATTCCAATATACACTATAGTCGACATTTGAAGTGGATCCAAAACTTTCATTAAAGTTGTCCTAAAACCAAAATGTGTTCTTGTCTTATGACAACACTTCAAATGTTGACTACTGTGTGTAGATGAGTTTGTTTCTTCATCAGGTTTGGAGAAATGTGTCTCAGTGTCTCAGTAATGGATGCTCTGCAGTGAATGGGTGCCGTCAGAATGAGCGTCTGATAAAAACATCACAATAATACACAGTCCATCAGTTAACATCTGGAGAAGACAAAAGCTGAAACAAATCCAGCATTAAGACGTTTGTAACTAGAATACTAGTTCATAATCCATTATAAAACATGAATTGAAAAAGTGTTCTGGTCTGAATCAGGAGAGAAATCTGCACAGATCAAGCAGTCCATAAGATGTGAAAACGTGGATTTGGTGTGAGAGACAACAGGAGATGCACTTTGTTTTTACTGGAGGAAGCGTTATTATGGATTATGGACTCATATTTTAGCTGAAATATGAGTTAACAAGATGTCAATATTTCAGTTAACATCTTGTTCTCTTCTCCAGATGTTAACTGAGACTCTCATTCTGACGGCACCCATTCACTGCAGAGCATCCATTGCTGAGACACATTTCTCCAAACCTGATGAAGAAACAAACTCATAACTTGGATGGCCCGAGGATGAGCACAATTTTTTTAGGTGAACTATTCCTTTAATCTACTATACTGGACATATACAAAAACAACAAAAAAACACTTGACATCTTTCATATATCAGATGTGTAATGCTTACGACCTTTTGAAGAACTTCCATCATTCAAAACCTGCCGCTCGGTGATCTTTGAATCAGGAAGAACGGCCTCAAAGTCTTCAGACGGCTGAGATCAGCGTCCAGTCTGATATAAAGCTCAGCGGTCACTATCTCCAGTGCTCGCTCACGGCCAGCGCAGTGAAGACCAGCAGCAGGTTGAGCTGGATGATGGAGGCTGAAGAGGTTTCATCTGTTATCTCTGCTTCATGTACAGGAGCGTCGGTGATGAAGGAGTCTGATTCAGTGACACACGTCTCCGTGCAGCCGCTGCCGCTGCCAGAACCGCTGCTCTCGTCATCTGAGGGGCAAACAATGACGAGTTATGCGTCCATGATCCAAACTCAATATCTGACTTCATGCAACTATACCCTGAAGCACACTTTATGCCAAAAGTCAAAGTTTTGGCAATGCAAGACTATTAATGCACTTTGGAAAGCAGTTACGATTGCATTAAGACGATGTATGCATAAAATCCCATCAAAATATTGTTTGATCAAGTTTATATATATATATATTTAATTGCATTCCACTCTTGGTTTAAGTTCATTATTTTAATCAATAAAAGGTGTTCAATATATCTGTCCATTCAGAACAAATCCCATGCAATAAATCATACATCTGATATTCTATAATTAATACTGCTAATCAGCTAAATACATTTAAAATACTTATACTATGCATATATTAAATAAAACGTCCTATGAATTAAAATTGGTTGATAAGGTACATAAGTTTTGAACATACTAATGTATGAATTTGGAGGTTTATTGATATTTGATTTGCTGATAAAATAATATGGAAAACAGATAATTGTGCTGATATTGTATGAAATCTATATATTTTATGTGTTAAATAATGTTCTTGGTTTCCTTCCAATGACAGGGCGACTTGGAGAGAAGATACAAGAGTTTATGTTTAATTAAATACCAAAATGCAATAATTACCAGAAAAAAAAAGATTTTACGCAAATACACCAGGACTCTTATTTTGAAATGTCTGTGCATTACTAATCTAAGCTCATTCAAAGAGATGAGGGAGATCAAATATGCACTTTACAATCATCTACAACATATTAGAACATAAAAACATAATTCATAAACAGTGTATCATACGTACTCGTTTGTCATAAATGTGCAGTATTCATTGATTATGAACTGCTCTGAAAGTGTGTGTCTGTAGAATGTGCCACATTTTGATTTTAAACATGCATATTTATTATTTAATTAAATCATCGCCTTGTGAAGCTTTATAATCACTTTAGGCCATATCATATCCCAGTTTTTCCAACTTTAAGACCTCATTAAATGATAATTATGACTTTTGTTATAACATTTAAAATATTTAAGACTTAAAGTTGATCCAACTGAATTTAAGACCGCTTACATATTTCACTTAAGTCTCTTTTAACGTTTATCTTTTGCGTGTAAATACTGAAAACTACAGTTCTGGCCTCGGTTACTTATTTACAGTAAAGAAGTAACTTTTTTTTACTTTATTTATAAATTTTTCAAACATTTTTACACAAAAAAAGTTCAAACAATCACATAATTATGTATTTTCTTTCCCCAGCCTGTTCCACAACCTTAAATTAACAGAAAGTGGTAATAATAAATAAATAAATAACAATAAAAAGCAAATAAATTGTTAATAATATTAACAGTGCTCACTATGCAAAATAGCAGGATACATTTCAATATTTTGTTATCAAACAGATATATCAAAGTCAATTTTGTTAAAGTATATACATGTTGTAAAGAAGTAACTTCTCTATACATCATTATTAAATGATTATTAAAACACAACGTGGCTTACTGGAGTCCTGGAAGTAGATGTCATTGCCATCATACGCGTTCTTGAGCTTGTTGGTCATCACCTTGAGAGCCACGATCTGCTGTCGAATCAGAGCGTCCGGTCTGGAAATGTCCACGCCCACCTCCGGGTTATTCGCTTGATTGGTCAGTCCGTCTTTCAGGACCTCAGGGACGTATCTGGAGAACAACAACAACTCAGCTGTGCAAATACAGTGCATTAATATTCAGATTTATCCCAATCTGCATCCCAAGTGCAGTTTTGACTATGGATAATCCATATATAATATAATACATAAATAAATAATCATATAAACATGTCAGATTAACTCTGGCTAGTGCATACACACATTATACCAGTGTTATTTTAATATTATGTGTATAATATTATATTTTTTATTATTATTTTAAATTAGCTTTTATTTTTATATTTTCAGTTTACATTTTAATTAATTTTGAACAAGTTTTATTTATTAAGTGTTTTGTCATTTTTATTATTTTAGTTTGTATTTACTTGTTTGTTCGTTATTTAGGTTTATTTTAATTTCAGTTTTAGCTTTTAATTTTTATTTAATATTTTAGCACTTGAACTTATTTCAGTTAGTTGCAAAGGCAACTTTTTTCAACATTTTATAATATAATATAATATAATAATGCAGTATTTATTAAACTGTATAATAATTATATTTAATTAATATTCACAATTTTGTCCTCACAAGTGCCTCCATATGAGAACGGGATCCAATAATGGAAACAAATTTCAGCACTCCAAAAAGTTAAAGCGGTCATATAATAATTTTCAAAAATATTAATAATTATATATTATATATTTAAACAGTCTTTTTCACTAGAGAGGAGGCTCTGGGTTCAGAAAGTGTTTCAGAGTACAATAAACTCTTTTGAAAACAAACAAATGAGGAGATGATTGAGAAGAGCATCTCCAGATCTCCTCAATACGAGCTGTACTCTGTCTGCCGTATTACAAAGATATGAAAACTGTCCTGACCGATTGTGCAATAGGCCTGTGTGATACGACGATATGTATCGGATGGACGAAATAAAAAGTCTATCGTTTCATATTATGTTCTATCGTTTATTCCGTGGTGTCGCAAAATACATTGTTTACGGTAAAACCTTTTCATCATTTGAGTGACTGATCTTTATACGCCGTTATGTGACCACGAGACGTGACGAGAGACAAAACGAGCAGCTCGTTACTAAACGAGGGACTACATCTGTAGCATGGACACGTGTTTTTAAGCACTGCAGTTTATAAACAACCGATTTTAAGCCGTTGAAACACAAACAACAGAGCTATATGCGTGCGCGTCTCTTTCTGTGTGAGAGGAGCGCCTTTTCTTTTTCGCCGACTTTGAACAATTACATAAACACACTTATATGCGTCAGAATCCCCGTCTGTGCAAGTATCCTCAAACACAGTGATTTAGGTCTTAAGAGAGAGTAAACGGCAGAAAGAGAAAACACAATGTAACAGTGTATTAGATCCGGACTTCGGTCTTAAAGGGGAAGCGTTCCAATATTGATCCGGACTTCGCTCTTAAAGGGGAAGCGTTCCAATATTGATCCGGACTTCGGTCTTAAAGGGGAAGCGTTCCAATATTGATCCGGACTTCGGTCTTAAAGGGGAAGTGTTCCAATATTGATCCGGACTTCGGTCTTAAAGGGGAAGGTTCCAATATTGATTTCGGACTTAATTCGAATTTGATCCGGACTTCGGTCTTAAAGGGGAAGCGTTCCAATATTGATCCGGACTTCGCTCTTAAAGGGGAAGTGTTCCAATATTGATCCGGACTTTGCTCTTAAAGGGGAAGTGTTCCAATATTGATCCGGACTTCGCTCTTAAAGGGGAAGCGTTCCAATATTGATCCGGACTTCGGACATAAAAGGGAAGCGTTCGAATATTGATCCGGACTTCGCTCTTAAAGGGGAAGCGTTCCAATATTGATCCGGACTTCGGACTTAAAAGGGAAGCGTTCGAATATTGATCCGGACTTCGGTCTTAAAGGGGAAGCATTCCAATATTGATCCGGACTTCGCTCTTAAAGGGGAAGTGTTCCAATATTGATCCGGACTTTGCTCTTAAAGGGGAAGTGTTCCGATCCGGACTTCGTCTTAAAGGGGAAGCGTTCCAATATTGATCCGGACTTCGGACTTAAAAGGGAAGCGTTCCAATATTGATCCGGACTTCGGTCTTAAAGGGGAAGCGTTCCAATATTGATCCGGACTTCGCTCTTAAAGGGGAAGTGTTCCAATATTGATCCGGACTTCGCTCTTAAAGGGGAAGTGTTCCAATATTGATCCGGACTTCGCTCTTAAAGGGGAAGCGTTCCAATATTGATCCGGACTTCGGTCTTAAAAGGGAAGCGTTCCAATATTGATCCGGACTTCGGTCTTAAAGGGGAAGCGTTCCAATATTGATCCGGACTTCGCTCTTAAAGGGGAAGTGTTCCAATATTGATCCGGACTTCGGTCTTAAAGGGGAAGCGTTCCTATATTGATCCGGACTTCGCTCTTAAAGGGGAAGCGTTCCAATATTGATCCGGACTTCGGTCTTAAAGGGGAAGAGTTCGTTAATCACAGCACACTGCTACATCTCTCACTGCTCTCGACTAAATCACTTCTGTAACTTTAATGAGAATAAATAACAATAATAATAATATATTTATAATATGTATAGAATCTATACATAACACAAATGTTAATAATATCTATCATAGATATTGATCCGGACTTTGGTCTTAAAGGGGAAGCGTTCCAATATTGATCCGGACTTCGGACTTAAAAGGGAAGCGTTCCAATATTGATCCGGACTTCGGTCTTAAAGGGCAAGCGTTCCAATATTGATCCGGACTTTGGTCTTAAAAGGGAAGCGTTCCAATATTGATCCGGACTTCGGTCTTAAAGGGCAAGCGTTCCAATATTGATCCGGACTTTGGTCTTAAAGGGGAAGCGTTCCAATATTGATCCGGACTTCGCTCTTAAAGGGGAAGTGTTCCAATATTGATACGGACTTCGCTCTTAAAGGGGAAGCGTTCCAATATTGATCCGGACTTCGCTCTTAAAGGGGAAGCGTTCCAATATTGATCCGGACTTCGGTCTTAAAGGGGAAGCGTTCCAATATTGATCCGGACTTCGCTCTTAAAGGGGAAGCGTTCCAATATTCATTCATGTTAATCACAGCACACTGCTAGAACATCTCTCACTGCTCT
>CM049874.1:2285063-2290063 GCA_027474115.1 Schizopygopsis malacanthus | reverse complement strand
TGATGAAGACAATCAGTGTATGAGGATGATTAGGAGGCCACGATGGTCAGAGGCCAGTGGGGAAATTTGGCCACCCCTACTCTTTTTCTGGATTTTTTATGACCACAGAGAGTCAGGACCTCGGTTTAACGTCTCATCTGAAGGACGTTGCTTTTTACAGTATAGTGTCCCCGTCACAAAATTGAATGTCTCACAGTTTCCACAAAAATATTGTGTAGCACAAGTGTTTTCAACATTGATAATAATCAGAAATGTTTCTCGAGCAGTAAATCAGTATATTATTATGATTTCTGAAGATCATGTGACACTGAAGACTGGAGTAATGATGCTGAAATTACAGATTTGATCACAGGAATAAATTACATTGGACTATATATTCAAATAGAAAACAGCTGTTTAGATTATATTAATATTTTACAATTTTTGCTGTACTTTTGATCAAATAAATGCAGCCTCGGAGCGTATAGGTATCATACCAATCTTGTTACTAGTTACTATTTTTCTGGTAATAAACTTCACACTCATAACGTTCATCACAACATCTTAATTTATCAACCCAGCACCAGATGACGGTTTATTAATGAAACTGTATCGATTTTTTTCTGCTTTTCTCTGAAGCTGTGTAAAATAAAGCTGACTAAAGTGAAGCTTCATGCTGTTTCTGGAGTAACCTGTCCTCTCAGGACGGCCCGTCTGCTCTCGAGGGTCAAAACACCTGATTATAACGAGACGGTGCTCCTCATTAGTGTACTGACATGATAGATATTGTCAGACTTTGTCTTCCTCTGCCTTTGTCTCCTCACCCTTATATGGTCCTTCCTGTTTCCCAGTCATTATTAGTTCAGTCAGTGTCAGCCTTGTCTTGATTATGTCCCAGGTGTCTCCAGTTATGTCTCCCTATATAAGTCTGTTCTACCCAATGTTACTGGTGGATTATTGTTAATGTCATGTGTCCAAGCCGTAGATGTCCTTACCTGTGTTCCTGTCTCTCCTCCGTTTGTCTCTCACCTCGTTTGTCAGAATCCTCGTCTCCTCGTTCCTGGATCCCCGTGAACCGTGACAAACTGTGTCTATACGCAAACTATATCACATTCCATCTGTTTCGGCTCGGGGCAATCAATGGATCTCCCAGACACCACGGGATTGTGTTGGAAAATACATTCAGTCGAAACCAGAGAAACATTCTCCGTTTTTTCTCGGCTGGTTCCCGACTGCATTTTTGATGCAGCCTTGCATTAATTAAGAGACTGCGCCCTATCTCAAAAACATCCAGTGCCTGCACCTCGCCAGCGCCCTCCAGTGCCTGCACCTCGCCAGCGCCCTCCAGTGCCTGCACCACGCCAGCGCCCTCCAGTGCCTGCACCACGCCAGTGCCCTCCAACCACGCCAGTGCCCTCCAGTGCCTGCACCACGCCAGTGCCCTCCAGTGCCTGCACCACGCCAGTGCCCTCCAGTGCCTGCACCACGCCAGTGCCCTCCAGTGCCTGCACCTCGACAGCGCCCTCCAGTGCCGGCTCCTCGTAAGTGCGCTTCAATTTCTCCGCTGGTCCCGTCCAGCTCACCTTGGCCCACAGCTCTCCAGGGCCTCCGAGCTCACCATTGCCTCCGCTGGTCCCGTCCAGCTCACCTTGGCCCACGCTGGTTCCATCCAGCTCTCCAGGGCCTCCGCTGGTCCCGTCCAGCTCACCTTGGCCCACGCTGGTCCCGTCCAGCTCACCTGGGCCTCCGCTGGTCCCGTCCAGCTCACCATAGCTCACCTTGGCCCACGCTGGTCCCGTCCAGCTCACCTGGGCCTCCGCTGGTCCCGTCCAATAGCTCGCCTTCCACGGCTCCTGAGCGCCCCCCTGGGATGGGGAGCTTCCCCAAGAAAATACCCTCCATGGCCACCCGAGCACCCCGCTCCTCCATGGCCGCCCGAGCACCCCGCTCCGCCATGGCCTCCTCAATCCGCCATGGCCGCCTGATCCGCCGTGGCCGCCGGAATCCCCGGATCCGCCGTGGCCGCCGGAATCCCCGGATCCGCCATGGCCGCCGGAATCCCCGATCCGCCATGGCCGCCTGATCCGCCGTGGCCGCCTGAGTCCCCGGATCCGCCGTGGGTCCCGGAACGGGCACCGCCCTGGAGGTCACCTGTCCGGTCTCCAGGTCCTTGAGGCCTCCAGAGTGCCCACCCCCCCTCCCCTTTCGATGTCGTACGGCGCGGGACGCGCCTATTGGAAGGGGGGGGTAATGTCAGACTTTGTCTTCCTCTGCCTTTGTCTCCTCACCCTTATATGGTCCTTCCTGTTTCCCAGTCATTATTAGTTCAGTCAGTGTCAGCCTTGTCTTGATTATGTCCCAGGTGTCTCCAGTTATGTCTCCCTATATAAGTCTGTTCTACCCAATGTTACTGGTGGATTATTGTTAATGTCATGTGTCCAAGCCGTAGATGTCCTTACCTGTGTTCCTGTCTCTCCTCCGTTTGTCTCTCATTAAATACCTCGTTTGTCAGAATCCTCGTCTCCTCGTTCCTGGATCCCCGTGAACCGTGACAGATATGAAGTCCAGCAGCTGTCTAAACGTCCAATATACAGAGAACCGGTGTCACACTCATCACTACAAAACTGTGTCTATACACAAACTATATCACATTAAATCAATGACTTTTAAAATACATTCAAAGAGAAACATTCTCCGTTTTTTACTGCATTTTTGATGCAGCCTTGCATTAATTAAGAGACTTATCTCAAAAATATAAAAAAAATGTATCAAGCCCAAACTTTTAAACGATAGCACATGTGTGGATAGAAACAAACAACAGACGAATTACATTAGAATAGATGCACATTATAATAAACTGTTTGAATACATTGAACAAATATCAATAATATAATTTTAGACAGGCAAGAATATAATGTAGCAATAGGCATAACAACAATTAACATTGAATTAAAAAACGAAAATAACAAAACAAATACGATTAAATAAATATATGAAGACTTCAGATCCAAAAACCTATAAGTCTGTCTGAGATTTTTATGATTTTTTTTCTTTTAAATGAACATTTTTATTGGGCTCCTGTGTTTAGGTTCAATACATTCACTTCACATTAAAATGGATATTAGTCAGTTATTAAATACCTTATTTTCAAACATGTCCAATATCATTTTCATAGAGCCTGATAAAATAAAGAAGATTTTCAGATGGACTTAGAGGTGTTTGCATCTGAAGTCTTCATATATACATAACATAAACAATAAAGTAAAATAAATAAAAAACAAATAAATAAAATGGAATTATCGAATAAACAATAAAATAAAACAAATAGAAACATAAACATTTAATTGAATAAATAAACAAACAATTAAATACAAAACAAATAATAAATGGAATAAATCATATGTAAACATAATAATAATAAATATGAATAAATAAAAAAATCAATTATAATATTGTAGTTGATGTTTTGCAAGTGTCCAGTGTTAAAAGTGTCAAAGGAAATTATATATGTGACCCTGGACCACAAAACCAGTCTTAAGAGTCAATTATTCAAAATTGAGGTTTATGCATCATCTGAAAGATGAATAAATAATATTTCCATTGATGTATGGTTTGTTATGATCGGATAATATTTGTAAATCTGGAATCTGAGGGTGCAAAAAAATCTAAATATTGAGAAAATCATCTTTAAAGTTGTCTAAATAAAGTTCTTAGCAATGCATATTACTAATCAAAAAATCAGTTTTGATATATTTACAGTAAGAAATTTACAAAATATCTTCATGGAACATGATCTTAATATCCTAATGATATTTGGCATAAAAGAAAAATGTATAATTTTGACCCATACAGTGTATTTTTGGCTATTTCTACAAATATACTCCAGCGACTTAAGCCTGGTCCTGTGCTGCAGGGTCACATGTTCTATAGTGTGTGACATCACAGTCAGTAACGGATGGTTATTAAAGGGTTTGGGACTGTCATGTTAACCAATCGCTCCCTCTGTAAATGACAGACCTCTTAGTCACATCGTGTACAAGAGCAGCATTCATCTGTACGATCAGAGTCTTTAACCTGCACCCACACGACAATCAATGTCTGCCGCAGATCTATACAGAGTCCTGAACATCGTCAGTCTCTGACTACAAACAAGACTCGGGTTCATCTGTGCTCCGCAGATCTATACAGAGTCCTGAACATCATCAGTCTCTGACTACAAACAAGACTCGGGTTCATTTCTGCTCCGCAGATCTATACAGAGTCCTGAACATCGTCAGTCTCTGACTACAAACAAGACTCGGGTTCATTTCTGCTCCGCTCTGCTCCAGCCGTACGGATGAATGTGTGTCAGGCTGCAATCAGCAGAGCACAAGATATGCCTTTAAATAACACATCTAACCTCGTCATGTTTACTTTAGTGTGGTGACTTCTGAAAGTGATGATTATGCTCATGCATCTCTATTTGAGCTTGAGTAAATAAAGACACGGCCAGAACACAAAGACAAAGAGTGACCAGCGCTGTTCCAGGAAAAGAAAAATGCTATTTCAAGCCACTTTTATCATTGCATTCAATCCTTAACTTCATAAAACTATAGGCACTTTTTTAAATATTTAGTAAAAGCATTTTTAAAGCATAAAGCATTATATTTATACATTTATTATATAAATCTAGACAAGAGTCTAGTGGTTCAATAGTTTTAAACTTCAAATGTTTGTCCCTTTGTGATTCTGGCCTGTTATTAAATCATACAACAGTGTCCAACGTTTGACATAATTATGATGTTTGATTCATAACTGTGCATTTTGACATTTAAATCACTGTATTAAATATAAAAAATGAAAACTTTTACAATTATTTTAAATAAAAACATAATATAGTATAATATATAATATAAAACTATACATATATAACTATAATATAAAACGTATAATACAAATACTATATAAAAACTAGACATATATTTAACTATATATAATATAATATAAACATTTCAGTTTTTAATTTTGAAAGCTATTTTAAC
>CM049874.1:2245063-2280063 GCA_027474115.1 Schizopygopsis malacanthus | reverse complement strand
GTTTGTATATATGTGTGTGTGTGTGTGTGTGTGTGTGTGTGTGTGTGTGTGCATATGCGTGCGTGCGTTAATTTAAAGGCAAAATGTGGACAGCTTTTAATACAGCATCAAATTCAAACGTTTGGTTTTAATATTTTTGAATGTCTCTTCTGCTCACCGAGGATGCATTCATATGTGACCCTGGAGCACAAACCAGTCTTAAGTCGCAATATTTGTAGCAATAGCCAACAATATGTATGGGTCAAAATTATTGATTTTTCTTTAATGCCAAAAATCATTAGTATATTAAGATCATGTTCCATGAAGGTATTTTGTAAATGTTCTACTGCAAATATATCAAAACTTAATTTTTGATTAGTAATATGCATTGCTAAGGACTTAATTCAGACAACTTTAAAGATGATTTTCTCAATATTTAGATTTTTTTGCACCCTCAGATTTCAGATTTTCAAATAGTTGTATCTCAGCCAAATATTGTTCTATCAGAACAAACCATACATCAATCTTATTCAGATGATGTATAAATCTCAATTTCAAAAAATGGCCCCTTATGACTGGTTTAGTGGTCCAGGGTGACATTTGATCAGAAATACAGTAAAAATTGTGAAATATTATTACAATTTAAAATAACAGTTCTCTATGTGAATCTAAGTTCAAATGTAATTTATGTCTGTGTTTTCAGCATCATTACTCCAGTCTCCAGTGTCACATGATCTTCAGAAATCATTCGTATGTTGTTTTGTAACATTCTAAATGTATTTAATGTCAATATAATAAAAGCACTATTTTGTCCTAAAACCCCAGAGAGTGCAGCAGCTCAGGAGGGTTTGAGACGGAGCCGTGTTTCAGGTGCTTGACTGTGATCAGCTAGATCTGCTCTCACCAGGCGGTCGAGGCGAGTGTTGTCCCCGGCGGTCGGAAGCTCCTCGGGGTTGTAGGGACTGAAGCGGCCGCTGAACGTGTCGGAGACGCTGCGGGCCGTCCTGCTCATTCCTGAAGGCTTCGGTTGTCCACAACCTTGGAAAACCTGCAATTACACGAAGAGCACGAGTTCGAGGAGTTCGGCTGAGCGGAGGAACACAAACACGCTATTCTCACTCCAACATCAAATGATGAAGGAACACAATACGGTCACGTCCATCTGAGCTGGATCTATTGTGCCTGAAATCGGTTTCATTCTCCACCACATGTTATTTCATGGCTTTAAATCAGAACTGTAAACACCATATACATCAAACCCGGACCACAAATCCAGTCATAAGGATATTTTTTTTTTAATTTAAATTCATACATCATCTGAATAAGCTTTCCATTGACATGTGGTTTGTTTGTTAATTCAATTATTGTGTTTCAAAAACAAGAGATACCCAGAATTTATACTGTACGGATGGATGGTCAGTTATTGAAACTCAAATGTAAATATTATAATATTTTGCGTACTGATTTTTGACTTTTATTAGCTGTAAGCTCTAATCATCAAAATTAAAACAAAAACTTTTCAAGTGTTTTACTTTACATGTAATGAATCTAACATTTATGAAAGTTTCACTTTTTGAAATAAGTTACAAGAAAAAACATTTTCACCATATTCTAATTTTTTTTAGATGCACCAGTAAATTGTTAGGATAATTTTTTTATGAATATATAAGAGAAAATTGTTAAATTATTAAATGAATATATACAAGGAAAATGTATATCTTTCAGTGAAGTTTTTATATGAATACACAAGAGAAACATGTTTTGGGGTTAATTTTTTAAATAATATATAAGAGAAAAACACGTTTAGGTGAACTGTTATATGAATATATAATAAGAAAATGTATAATTATTAGGTAAAAAATGTATATGATTGAATGGTTTAGGTGAATTTCTATACAAGTTAAAACAAAATTAAGCTGAATTTTATTATAAATATATGAGATATTTATTTTGTGCCATGACCAGGGTTATTAATGTTAACTAAAGCTAAAACCATAAATATTTTCACTACTTAAAATAATAAAATCAAATGTTAACTGGAATAAAATAATATAAAAAACTTAATGTAAAATAACTAAAACTAAATAAACTAAATATTTAAAATATTTAAAAAAGTAAAAAAATAAACAAAACAGTAAGGTTATTAAAACTTAAAGTAAAAAATGAAAGTAAAATTTTTAAATATAACTCAAAATATTAACAAAAACATATACAATATCCCACTGATATTTAAATAACAGTCCGTGGCAGATTCGTCACATTCACTAGTTCACTTTAAATGGACTTGTCATGTAAAACCAATGGTTTGCTTGTAGATGTCTCTGCATATTAATATAAGGGATAAGAGAAAGTATTTTAACAACCGAAAAATGACACACATCACCTTCAACTATTTGAAGAAGCTGAAATCCCGCGAGGGGGCGAGTAACGAGACTTAAACCACGCTCTGCCATTTATTCTCCTCCAAAAACTGCAATTAGTGGCTGCGTCAGAAATGCAGAGAGACGCAGGAGACACATCTACAGGCCCGAGCGCCGAGCTACAAATCTCTGACCATCCGCAACTATGCTGTTAAAAATAAGACTGGAAGCGGGATGAGAGGCTTCGGGTTCGGAGCTGAAGCCAGCGAATGCCACGGAGCACTTAATTCTAGGCTTGCTTGTTCAACACGTGATATCACAACACGATGATTACGGAGGAGACATACTTGATAGGAGAGCTGCATGCTGTTCTCCTGCATGTTCATGATGGCTTCGGATATCTTCACGTCGATGGGCTCCATGACGGACTCGATGTTGAAGGGTCCCTCCAGACGCTCCGTCACGAGCAGCATGGCATCTGTCAAAACACACCAACCAGAAAATGATTTAATACTGGAGACGCTGACTAATGAATGCCGTGCATGTGGTTAACAGCTCAAAGCATTAATTATGAGGTGTGACGTGAAACAGATCACATTTCACCACAAAATAAAAAAAGTCATGACAAAATGGTCCTTAAAATAGGCGTAACTTTTTTTAGGCAAAATATAATAATAAAAAAGGCACTAAAATTTAGCAAATATTTTCATCAAAATTAGTTTATTTTATTTTTAGGATAAATATAATTTATAAAAATACAAAATGTCCTTAACTCCTTAACTGTCACCGTCCCGTATACGGGACGCCTAAATTTACTTCAATATATTACCATTAAATCTTAATCTAATCATGACAAACTATATATCGTTGGAAAGGTCCAAGACTCCTAAATAGATATTGTACCACTGTTTGTTGTAAAAAATTATGTAGGAGCAGTAATAGATTAATTTATGACAAGAGCGCACCTCAAAACATATACACCATAACAGGAGCTCTGATCTTTGACACAAAAATTCTATTCGTTTCCTTTTTTTCCTATCACATGTTTTAGTAATCATCATATATTATATATCATTTGAAAGGTTATAATCTCAAAATCCATCCTGTGAAAACCGTTTTGAAATCGGACATTGCGTTACCATAGAAATGGTACTTTAGAATCTTTTAGCGGGCTCCTCCCCTTTAGTGGGAGGTGTCATATTCCGAATGTATTACGGTCTTATAGAATCACAACTTTTTATAATCTTGACAAAATACATATCATTGGAAAGGTCTGAGTCTCAAGATTCCATATTTTGTGGTCATTTTGTAATAAGAGTAATAGTGGGAGAGAAATTGATACATTTGTGACAGAAAAGTGCATAAAAAAAATTCAATGGGGTTTCAATGGCACCCGGTGGCTGTTTGTGGTATAACGCCTAAACAAAATTGCATAATAACCTCAATTTTGTATATATCAACTTCAAATTTGAAACACAACTTATTTAGACATATGGCTTTAATTTTATGCCAAATTTGGATTAAAACATATTTTGTTAAATATTTTATATAATATACAATAATAATTGTACATTACATTTTATTTACAGTAAATTTAAACTTGTATAACTTTTTTTTACTTTCATTTTTTGAAATGATTTCACTTCTGCAATAATCTGCTGATTGTCTTCTTTAAAAAGAGACCAACCTTAGGTCTGTATTCAAAAGCATTCATGAATTATAACAATTTAACTTTAAATAGTGCACTTTCAAGTTTTTCAAAAGGGGGGGTGACAGTTAAGGGGTTAAACAGTCCTTAAAATAGCTTTATTTTCATTTTAAGTACAATATAAATCAAATTAAAAAGTCCTTAAGATAACATTTGTTTTATTTTCAGGCAGAGTATAATTTCTGTAAAAAAAAAAAAAACATTACAAAAATGTAACAATAATGCAAAAATGGTTCTTAAAATAGCCTTTTTTTTCTTGTTGGGCAAAACGTAATTTCAACAAAAAAGGTCCTTAAATTGCCTTAATTGCTTTTTAGGAAAAATATAACATGTTGAAAAATGCAAAGAAGATGGTTCTTAGAAATACTTTATTTCTTTAGCCAAAATAATAAACAAAATACATATATCCACAAATGATCCTTAAAATAGGCTTTTTTTTGGACAAAATATAATTTCTAAAAACATGCACAAATAATGCAAAAATGGGTCGACTTTATTGTTTTATTAGGCAAAATTTAATTTCTAAAAAACAAAACAAAAAATTATGCACAAATATTCTTACAAATTGTCTTTAATTGTAGGCAAAATATAATAATAATAAAACAAAATGCAAAAAAATGTCCTAATATAGTCTTTTTTTAAACAAAATATAATACATTTAAAAAAGTAGGCCTAATTTCCATTGTAGGCAAAATATGATTTCTAAAAAAAATATGCAAACATGGTTCTTATAATAAACTACGTTTTTTATTTTATGATGGTTTTTAAATAGCTCTATTTTATTTTCAGGCAAAACGAATTATAAATATGTAAAACTCAATCATGAAGATTTTTTTGTTCAAATATTAATAAATGCAAAGTTGATTTATAACCAGAGTTGAGTGTGTTTCGAGGATGGACATAAACCCTCTCATACGTTCACAGGCCGTGCTAATGGCAGCTGACACGGGTGTGGCAACACTTTTGTCCACAAATATGATGGAGGAGAACATTTCTTTCACATCAACATCTACTTTCCCAGGCGTGGACTGCACGTCTAAACATCCGAACGCCACAGAAACCTCCAAACATGAAGTGGAGCTGGCATCAGCCACGCCAGACAACACGGCTCCACACCAGGCCTTCAGAGAGACTCGGACTACAACAGGGTCAAACATGAGATTATAAGCCATGCAGAAACAGCACTGTTTCTATTCTTTATTCTAAAAACACACCAACATCTCACTAATTCAGTTTCGGCAAAGAAAAGAGTGACATCACATTAAATGCATACTTGGTCCTTAAAAAGCTTTATTTACTTCATAGACTAAATAAAAAAGTATGCAAAAAACTGTCCTTAAATAGGTTTAAAGCTAAATATGATGTATAAGAATAAATAAAGAAATAATGGAAAAATTATATAAATGTTTATTTTTTACGCAAATATAAAAATAATACAAAAATTGTCCTTAAAAAGCTTTATTTACTTCATAGACTAAATAAGAAATCGAAAAATAATGCAAAAATTGTCCTTAAAATGTTTTAAAGATAAATATGATGTATAAAAAATAAATAAAGAAATAATGGAAAAATTATATAAATGTTTATTTTTTACGCAAAAAAAAAAAAAAAAAAAGTCCTTAAAAAGCTTTATTTACTTCATAGACTAAATAAAAAGGTATGCAAAAAAACTGTCCTTAAATAGGTTTAAAGCTAAATATGTATAAAAAAATATATATATAATTATGGAAAAATTATATAAATGTTTATTTTTTACGCAAATATAAAAATAATACAAAAATGGTCCTTAAAAAGCTTTATTTACTTCATAGACTAAATAAGAAATCGAAAAATAATGCAAAATTTGTCCTTAAAATGTTTTCAAGATAAATATGATGTATAAAAAATAAATAAAGAAATAATGGAAAAATTATATAAATATTTAGGCAACATTTTTTTTTACGAAAATATAAAAATAATACAAAAATGGTCCTTAAAAAGGCTTTATTTACTTCATAGACTAAATAAGAAATCGATAAATAATGCAAAAATTGTCCTTAAAATAGTTTTAAAGCTAAATATGATGTATAAAAAATAAATAAAGAAATAATGGAAAAATTATATGAATGTTTATTTTTTACGCAAACAGATGAAACTTGCCTTGCAAATCTGTATATGTACAAATGTGTAAAACTTGCCTATGTCATTTCTTATATTAAAAATAACACAGAAATGTCCTTAAAATTGGCTTCATTTTAATTTCAGGCAAAATGTAATGAAAAAAAGGTCCTAAAATAGCGTTTATTTTATATTTAGGCAAAAAAAAGAAGCTTTATTGACTGGTAATTTTCAGGCTAAATATACATTTTTATATCATTTTGTTTTTATTGTTGTGATAGTTTTTTTGTATTATTATTATTAATGTCTATTTAACTTCCTTTTATGTAAAGCACTTTGAATTACCCATGTATGAAATGTGCATTATAAATAAACTTGCCTTGCCTATGTAATTTCTTATATTAAAAATAACACAAATTGAAATTAAAATTGGCTTTATTTTAACTTCAGGCAAAATATAATGAAAAAAAAGGTCCTAAAATTGGCTAATTTTAATTTTAGGCAAAAAAAAAGAAGCTTTATTGACTGGTAATTTTCAGGCTAAATATAGATTTGTCAACAAAGCTGCTTTTATTCTCTGTTCTACCAGAAACTGGAGTTTAGTCTCGTAAGAGAGCGTCTGCAGCATCACATTAGCAGTCTTTCTCTGACATGATGTTACGCATGTGCCAGACTCTCTTCATCATGATCCCAGAGCACAGCTGCCAGACGTTAACCGTTTTAAACCCTGCTTAAATCACCCAACGCACTCCAACATCAAACTATGACCAGCAACAGATTTAACATATACATGATCATCAAGTCTTTCCTGCTCATCAAGTCTGCGTTTATTTGCTCAAAATCAGAACAAATATTACAATTTAATATGACTTTTTCCATGGGAATATATAGTATGTCAAACTGTAATTTATTTCTGTGTATTTTCAGCATCATTACTGCAATCTTCAGTGTCACATGATCTTCAGAAATCATAATAATATACTGATTTTATCAATGTTGAAAACAGCCGTGCTGCACAATATTTTAGTGGAAACTGTAAAAAAAAAATAGTTTTGAAGATTAGAAAGTAAAAACCCCAGCATTTATTTGAAATGGAAATCTTTTGTAACATTAAAGATATCTTTACTGTCACTTTAAATCAATTTAATGCAGCTTTACTGAATATAAGTATTAATTTCTCGTATTGACCCCAAACCTTTGAACTGCTGTTTAAATGTTTTAGCTATTTATTTTTAGATATTGATATTTATATATTTCATTCTTTTGATGATATTCTAAACATATTATATTCCAAACAATTTGATTTATATTTATGTTGGTCAATTATTCTTGAGAAGTGTACTCTTTTTATATCAAATACATCTAGTTATTTAGCCATTTTAATTATGCATTAGGGAATATATATACATGTATAATTAAAACATAATACAAAAACAGTCTATTTAATTTCTTTTTATTTTTTTAAGTACTATTTGGCCTTAACATGGCTTTATTTTCTTCTATTTATACGATTTTTTCCCTCTCTTTTAATAGCAGATAAATCTATTTCTATTTAGTCTAACTACATAGTTATTTAGATAGTTGCATTTGATTATTTTTAACTTTTCCTGCTGTCTGTCACCCATAAGAATAATACAATAGATTGGTTATTAATTAGACACAATCATTCTTCTTTTGCAGTAAAATAATGAATGCATGAATGAACGTTTCATTGAAGTGAACAGTAAGAAAGATAACTCCTCGCTCGGCTCTACAGTGCCGTGTCCGTCTTCTAATAAAGCACTCATGTCTTATTCATGAGGGCACAGGAAATGTTCAGGGCTTGAATTTTCATGAATTGTGAAGCTGTGGCTAGATCCTGTTACCTAACGAAACAAATCATGCGATTAAAAAGAAATGAGCAAATCAAATCAATAAGGATCCGTTTACAGTTTGGTCACAAAGGACTGCAGAAAGGGCAAGACTCATCTGTGTGTTTGCCAAACACTAGCAAGGGTGAAGAGAAATGTGAATTAACAAAGAACTGAACGGGAATAAATCGAAATATTGTTGAGATTGTGAAGCGGAATGTTTTAGATGATCTGGAGTTTTACATTAAAACATTCAGCTCCTAGCAACCACCCCAAATCCTTACTAACAGCCACTTAACATAACACCAATGCCATCCAAGATGAGTTTGTTTCTTCATCAGGTTTGGAGAAATGTGTCTCAGCAATGGATGCTCTGCAGTGAATGGGTGCCGTCAGAATGAGAGTCTGATAAAAACATCACAATAATCCACAGTCCATCAGTTAATGTCTTGAGAAGACAAAAGAAACAAATCCTTCATTGAGATGTTTTTAAATTCAAACTGATGTTTCTGGCTAAAATATGAATCCATAATAATAACACTTCCTCCGCTGAAAAAAGTCATTTGGTCTGAATCAGGAGAGAAATCTGCACAGATCAAGCACCGTTTATAAATATATATTGCTGAATTTTGATATGAGAGACAACAGGAGATGGACTTTTTTTGGATTATGGACTCATAAACGGTTTGAATTTAAAAACGTCTTAATTTACATTTAGTCATTTAGCAGACGCTTTTATCCAAAGCGACTTACAATTGGGGAGTACATAAAGATTAATCTAGAAGAGGCAAACAGACAGAAGAAGTGCTCGTAACACAAGTCTCAGGCATTGTTCAAATAAATACAAGCTAGCAAGGGAAGGAGAGAAAGATGAAGATTTAGAAAAAAGGAAGAAAAAAAAAAAAAAAATTATGATGAAGTCAAGTAGTGTTGAAAGAGATGAGTTTTCAGTTGTTGCTTGAAGATTGACAGGTTTTGGATTTTTTTAATGATGGATTTGTTTCTTTTGTCTTCTCCAGATGTTAACTGATGGACGGTGGATTATTGTAATGTTTTTATCAGACTCTCATTCTGACGGCACCCATTCACTGAAGAGCATCCATTACTGAGACACTGAGACACATTTCTCCAAACCTGATGAAGAAACAAACTCATCTACACCTCTGATGCTCTGAGGATGAGCACATTTAGCATATTTAAATTTTTGGGTGAGCTAATCATTTAATTAGCATGAAATGAATTAAGTATATTTAATTTAGTGCTGTCTTAGCACGTTAATGCAGGCGATTCATATTTACAGTTTAATGGCGTTACACATAGCAGCAGGGCTCGGTTTGGCAAACCGCACTCACAATTGCTGCTTCAATCTCTTTTTCTTGGGAAGAATTGCATTTAATTAGACACAGAGCGTCTTTACGGTCACATCCCAGCACCAGTCGAGAGTCAAACGAGTGTGGAGACGGTACAGGTGACGAGGAGCATCAGTAGAACGAGAGTCACCTGTGGTCAGATGAGATGTTGTCAGGTTATATGTCAGTAAAAACGAATCTGTCCTGATATTGTGATCAAGCACGTGCTCTTCATTTACATGCACAAACATGGCGGTGTGCACTGTAGCCTCATCATTTCATAATAAAGCTTTAATGAAACTACGTGTGTCAGATCTGCGTCACGTTCAGCAGCGGCAGCTCTTAAAGCCCCGGCAGGCCCTTTCTCTGGGAACATGCAACACAACTCCTTGTTCAGGCTCTTGTTCTGTCCAGACTTGACTATTGCAATGCTCTCTTCCAGCCAGTTCCATCAAACCTCTACAATTAATCCAAAACGCTGCTGCAAGATTAATTTCATTACTTCAGACTTATATGCCCTCTAGAAGCTTGTGTTCTGCAAGTGAGCGACACATTACTGTACCATCCCAAAGAGAATCACAAAACCACTTTCACAGACTTATACATTAACTGCTCCCATCCGGTGGAAGGACCTCGAACTCAATCCCAGCAGCTGAATCCTTACCATCTACAAGAAATGACTAAAAACACATCTCTTCCATCTTTATTTGACCTTCTAACTCTAGCACTCTCTATTCTAATTCTATTTGATCTAATGTCTTCTTTTTATTTAAAAAAACACATTTGACCCTCTATGAAATGCATATTTAATCTCTAACTGCTAGCTTTTCTTGTAAAACTAACACTAAGGTTAATGTTTCTATATTTTATATACTAGTTTCCTAAAAAAGAAAAAATCCTTCCTACTTTAGACTAAACAGGACTTGTCATAGCACTTGCATGTTGTTGATCTTTTGTTGGTTTTGATTGCTTCTATAATGTCCTCATTTGTAAGTCGCTTTGGATAAAAACATCTGCTAAATGACTAAATAAAAAAATAATAATAAAAATAAAGTAATAGCAGCCAAAACAACCTAATAACCAGCTGCTGTGATGTCTATTAATCAAAGAACAAAAGAAAACGAGGAAATCAATAACTTCTGTATCTTTAAGGATGTAATGTTGAATTTAGTGTTTGATAACTTTATTCAATTTCTGCATATTTCCTACTTGCTAAAGGGCACAGGTAAATATGACATTTATTATAACGGGTTTATGTGAAGATTGTTTTAAGTTTACTTAAATTAGAAGTTGTTAAGTCTAATAAATGTTAAAATTGAATTGCTCTCAATTCTACTGTCATGTTGAATGGATATAGTCAATGGTTAAATATTAGGAAAAAATATTTATTCGAGAAATCAGTTTTATTGATATCAGTGATACTCGCCTTCAGTCATAATAAAAGACAAATATTACAAATATAGTGTCTTTATGTGGTTTCTACATCAATTTGAAGATTGAATGTGAAATTATTGGAATATAAAAGTATATCTATAAACTTAATCATGATTAATTTCAGAAAAAAAATGTGCAATTAATTAGTTAATTTTTTTAATTGATTGACAGCACTAATGTCATTACATGCACTAAAATACTCACTGCATAAACGTGCAGCTTATAGCGCGTTGAAAAATATTCACGTCTTGTAACATTCTCCTGGTTTTCCGAACACACCTATCTTACAGTGCAGCTCTCCAAGATGAACTTGTGCTGAAGATAATTAGCATTGAATTTAAATTGAGCGTGTTTGCATGTCACTTCAGTTCTGTGAATGGACTAGAGCTCGACATCTATTTCTGTCGGCTCGGGACAATCCTGCCCGAGTAACACTGGCACAACACGCTGTTTGTGAGGCTGAGATTTCCCTCGGGAACGTCTTTAGACACAAAGGAGTCAAGACATGCAGTAAGAGTACACAGCTGGAATGTGGACAGCAGCTCAGATTATTTGGGTTCAGAAGAATTCGATAGTAATAGTTGAATTCAGCTGAATGATTTAAGGGCATTCGTGTAACTAGTCTTCTACTGTCAGTTTTCTCTTTTCTGAATGAATGTTGCTGGTTTCTTTAAAGCAAACATATACATATTAAAGGAATAGTTCTCCCAAAATATAAAGTTTGCTGAAAATGCACTCAACCTCAGGTTATTCAAGATGTAGATGAGTTTGTTTCTTCATCAGATTTGGAGAAATGTAGCATTGCATCAGTGTCTCATCAATTGATGCTCTGCAGTGAATGGGTGCCGTCAGAATGAGAGTCCAAACAGCTGAAAAAAACACCACAATAATCCACACCACTCCAGTCCATCTATTAACATATTTTGAAACAAAAGCTGTGTGTTTGTAAAAAAACAAATCTAATATTAAGGCATTTTAACTTCAAACTAATGCTAAAAAACGAGTTCCTCCCATAAAAAAGTGTTCTGGTCTGAATCAGGAGAGAGATCTGCACAGATCAAGCACCGTTTACAAGCCAAAACAGCTCTAAACAAACACGTGGCTGGGTTTTAATATGAGAGATGACAGGAGATGGACTTTTTCATTGGAGGAAGCGTTATTATGGACTCATATTTTAGCTGGAAGAGACATTTTGAAGTTAAAATGTCTTAATGAAGGATTTATTTCTTATAAACATGCATCTTTTGTCTTCTCCAGATGTTAACTGATGGACTGTGGATTATTGTGATGTTTTTATCAGACTCTCATTCTGACGGCACCCATTCACTGCAGAGCATCCGTTGCTGAGACACTGATGCAATGCTCTGATGAAGAAACAAACTCATCTACATCTTGGATGGAATGAGGGTGAGCACATTTACATTACTCCATTAAGAGCAGGTTCAGTTTAAAGGCACTGGCAGCCGAAGGAAACTCTATCATCTCTTTGCTAATTCTTGTTTGCGATGAGAACTGGTGGTCAGCTTTGAGAATAATTCCCCTTGATATGACTCTGTGTCCGGGGTCACACCAGGCAACCGGACTTCCCCTTCCAGCCAAGTCATTTGAACACAGACCACTCTATGGAAGCAATGTTAAAAATGCCCCGCGATGCCCATCTAAGCCAAACCAAAGCGCTGCCCAAGATCTGCCTGGAATAAACGGAGAGGAAAACTCGTAGCATGAGCTCGACACAACAGCTGGTCACTGTTTGCTCTCATATGTTGAAGTACATTGCTGTAAAACCTTCAAGCAACTCAAATCAAACCATAATACAACTCCAATAGAGAACATGTCAGGTTTAATGACACAAATTCTTGTACACTGACAGGAATTTAAAAGTATGTCTTTATTTATTCAATCTCGTGTTGTTTCAAACCTGAATGCTGTGTTTTTTTTTTAGTGCAACACTAAAGGAACCACAAATGCACTTAAAAATGAATCAAAGCATGGTTTTTATTAAACACTTGCATCTGTTTGATTTGCTAAATAATCGTGTTTCCCCTTCATGGGAACTCGAACTGCGTCCCCTAGGGGTCGCTACGGGGAACGCCTCCAGCGTGACTCGTGTCTGAAGATACATATGTAAAAACACCACCTGTTGGCCGGCGACAGCCCATGACGTCACTACCGGCGTGTCACAATATAAGTGCCGCCGGGAGCATACATCATCAGCTTTTTCGTCTTCACTGACTGGTCTGTTTGAAGAAACGTGCATTCTGGTAGGAATACAGTTTTCCTTTATTTATCATGGCGAGCACTAGCAAGGCGTTTGAGATTGTGCGTGGATCCGTGTCCTTGTTATTTGACACCCGATGACACACACGATCGTTGCGTCTTTTGTTTGGGCGAAGAGCACGCACGCGATGTCTTTGAGGGGGCAATTTGCGTGCACTGTGAGAAAGCTCCGTTCTCGTCTGTCCCTCTTTTCGAGGAAAGAGGGGCAGCCGTCTGCTTCCCGCGATTCGGTACCCACCGCTGCCGAGGCACGGAGGCGATTGAAATCGCGGGGTTCGCAGTTGGATATGGCCGATGAGTTAGAGAAGGACCGCCCCTTTTCGCGTGCGTCGGCCGAGAACGAGAGTGAGCTGCTGGATTGTGATGATGCGATCTTTCTGACATCATCAGATTCAGCGGTTAGTGCTCTGCTGGGTTATGCCCAGGAAGAGCAGGAGATGTTTGAGGGTGAGGAAGTTGAGACTGAACCCTCTCAATCCTCCTGCACTGCATATGAATGAGTTTTGGAGGTTATGGATCATAAAAATAAATCTTTCTGGCCGTAAATCCCCAGCTCAAGCGAGCCTTCCTTTCTTCATAAATCTCGATGTGGAGGTTGAGAAGGAGGGGAAAGCTATTTTTTCTCGTATTCATAGGTTTCAGCATACTAGTTATGCTGACATTGAGGTGCGTGAAAATGGCTATGAGGGGATGCCCCCTGTGCAAGAGATGATAGCCAGCTTATCTCGCTGTGGGCGAGACATCCTCTCTCAAGGCTCCCTCCTTGCCATCTAAGCCCCTGAATCTTGCTTAAATGGCAGGGCATATGCAGCAGCAGGTCAGATCGTCGCTTCGTTGCACACTATGGCGGTGCTTCAGGCGTACCAGATTGATCTGCTGAAAGACCTGGATAAGGCTTTCTGTAAAGTCCAGGTATGAGCCCGAACAACCAGGGGTCCTAGCCCATCTCGGTCTGGGGATCAGAGATGGGCTCAGAAGGCTAGTCTCGCGACTCATGCCCCTCCCCCGCCTGCGGGTAGGGTTAAAGAGAGGCATGGGTCAGAGAGAGGCAAAACCTGAGGGAGGTGCTCCGGATGAAGCGTCCTATATGACACTTTCGTCCGGACCAGAGTAAGACATCTACTCCTTTCCCTTAGGGGGGCATCTGCCCTCTTGATCCTCTCTAATTCCCCTATAACCAATGGATGAGTATGATCCATTTCTAAAGGCTATCGGCTATCGCAGTGATTACATCACTCGTCGATACCAGATCCAAGCTAGTAGCGCTCCCTGTGGGTTGAGCTAGCATCGCTCCCCTCACCATAGAGGGTCACCTATGAGCATGCCGCTCCCTTCGGAGCGTCTAAGTCTCCACTCGCCAGAGCTCGTTGTTGGTCGAGCTAGCATTGCTCCCCTCAACTAGAGGGTCACCTATGAGCGTGCCGCTCCCTTCTGAGCGTTTGAGTTCTCCTCTTATTCTGAAGAATGTGTTCTCCGCTCCCCAGAGCTCTGCGATTGGTCGCTCTCCTGTTGGTCGAGCTAGCCTTGCTCCCCTCACCGTAGAGGGTTATTATGAGCATGCCGCTCCCTTCAGAACATCTAAGTTTCCTCTCATCTGAGGAAGGAGTCCTCCGCTCTCCAGAGCTCGCTGTCGGTAAGAGCTAGCGTTGCTCCCCTCTCCTAGAGGGTCATTTATGAGCATGCTGCTCCCTTCTGAGCGTCTGAGTTCCCTCTCATTCTGAGTGTCTGAGTTTATCCGCTCCCCAGAGCTCTGTGATCGGTCGCTCTCCTTGTTGGTCGAGCTAGCATTGCTCCCCTCACTACTGAGGGTCATTTTTAGAGCATGCCGCTCCCTTCTAGGCGTGAGGAATGGTTTCTCCGCTCTCCAGAGCTCCTTATGGGTAGAGCTAGCACTGCTCCCCTCACACAGAGGGTCACTTATGAGCATACCGCTCCCCTATGGGCGTCTGAGTTCCCTCTCATTTTGGGGAATGAGTGTTCCGCCCTCCAGAGCTTGCTGTCGGTAGAGCTAACTTTGCTCCCCTCACCTAGAGGGTCACCTATGAGCATACCGCTCCCGTCTGAGCGTCTGAGTTTCCTCTCATTCTGAGGAATGAGTTCTCCGCCCTCCAGAGCTCGTGCTGGTCGAGCTAGCTCTGCTCCCCTCATTTAGAGGGTCATCTATGAGCATACCGCTCCCTTCTGAGCGTCTGAGTTCCCCTCTCATTCTGACGAATGAGTTCTCCGCTCTCCAGAGCTCTGTGATAGGTCGCTCTCCGTGTTGGTCGAGCTAGCATGGCTCCCCTCACCATAGAGGGTCACTTATGAGCATGCCGCTCCCTTCTGGGCGTCTGAGTCCCCTCACGTTAAGGGATGAGTCCTCCGCTCTTAGAGCTCCTCATTGGTAGAGCTAGCACGGCTCCCCTCACCAACGAGGGTCACCTATGAGCGTGCCGCTCCTGTCTGAGCGTCTGAGTTCCCTCTCATTTCGAGGGGTGTTTTCTCCGCTCCCCAGAGCTCGCTGTCGGTAGAGCTAGCATTTCTCCCCTCACCATAGAGGGTCGTTTATGAGCATGCCGCTCCCTTCTGAGCGTCTGAGTTCCCCCTTACTCTGAAGGGTGAATAGTTCTCCGCCCCGGAGCCATAGAACGTTACCCATCTAGATAAGTGCACACGCTAAGATCTTTGGGCACTTCTGAAAAATCCACTCAGTGGTAAGATCGCACATCAAGTGTTTTTGCGTTCTTTCAAAAAATCCATGTTATGGTAAGTGCGCACGCTAGGCTTTGGGCACTTTTTAAAATCCACTCAAGTGGTAAGTTCGCACGTCAAAGATTCTGCGTTCTTTCTAAAAATCCCGTAAGGGTAGGGTTACGCGCACAGCTTCGTGCCCTCTTCTGAGCTGGTTAAAGCCCCGGCTTGTGCCTTGGGCCCCGCTCCTTTTGTCCCATATGGGTTGGGTTCCAAAAAAGGGTGTCGCTACCAAAGGGTCTGTTGAGACAGTCCCTCAGCAAGCTTGTGCAGAGCAAGCGGTAGCTTCTGAGTGACCGGCCAGGACCTAGTTATTACCACTAGGTGCTTGGCCATATTCCCTTAAAGGAATCGTTCTGATTCCAGACCTTTGAGCTCTACCCTGGGTCCGGTAGTTCCGGCACCCAGCAGGTAAGGATTTTAGGGTATGTAGCTCAGGCTTCTGGCCGTAGGGGATAATGTCACTGACAGCCATCAACCGTCCCGGGGGCAACTCCCTTAGCCTGGTAGAGTTGGCTTAGTGCTCGCCTTTTTTTGCGAAATTGGCTTGCACTCCCCTCAGCATGGCGGCGTGGGTATAGCGTTCCCCGTAGCGACCCCTAGGGGACGCAGTTCGAGTTCCCATGAAGGGGAACGTCTCAGGTTACGTATGTAACCATGGTTCCCCGAGTGGGGAACGAGACACTGCGTCCCCTAGGCTTTGGGCCATGCTTCGGACGCAAGCTTCAGACGAAGAAGCTGATGATGTATGCTCCCGGCGGCACTTATATTGTGACACGCCGGTAGTGACGTCATGGGCTGTCGCCGGCCAACAGGTGGTGTTTTTACATATGTATCTTCAGACACGAGTCACGCTGGAGGCGTTCCCCATAGCGACCCCTAGGGGACGCAGTGTCTCGTTCCCCACTCGGGGAACCATGGTTACATACGTAACCTGAGACGTTTCCTCAGAATCAGCATTAATCTGTTAATTATGAAACCTAATTGAAGACAATACACTAAAGGTGTAGAGGATGAAAGAGTAACCAATAGATCACCACACTATATTACACTACATTAAGACAATTGTTTTGTATTACACGTTTTCTGCAATGTTATGCTTAAATATGCAAATGAGCATTATCTAATTAAATATGCTCTAAATTACATACAAGATATATCTGAACATTGAATGGTCAATCGGCCACTATAGCTATTCTGCTGTTTTATGTTCATCTGCTCAAACTATTTCACATAGAACTTATCTTTAATAACACATTTGATCACCTCAGCCCTATAATTCAGATTTCCGGCGCTGACCTGCACGTAGCTCGTTTGGTTAGAGATATGAAGAGACACTTACCGATGTACTTGCTCCATTCCGGGTCCAGATCGGCCTGATTGGCCAGGCAGCCCTTCATCACATTCAGACAGTAGTTGTTGCAGGGCTTCAGCGTGAACAAACCCTGACAGTACGAGCAGTAGAGCATTTTAGTGACGCCGCTGACGCACGCAGAGCTCATGGTGACCTGCGGACCGAAGGTGACACGTGCACTTCATCTGATGCATATGGATGGAGATCATAATAACAAATGTTTTTAATTAAGACACAAACTATCATAGAGTCATACTGTCATCAATGAAATACATTAGTGAAACGTTGATCATGCATGTTCCTCAAACTTCTGAGAACCTAAATAAATTATAAATACACTGTATACGTTAAAACCAAAACTCAACGTAGAATTAATAAATTAATAAATAAACACACATATTGGGTCCAAACATCTAGGATTCAAAATGATATTTAAAACGGGAAAAGAACATTTTAGGTCTCTGATAAATGCAAAATACATAAAGTTATGATGACATAAAATGAAGACATATTTCAGATTCTGCACTATTTTTAGGTTACAATCAAATGTAAACTTCATTGGAATTTTTAACAAGTTTTTCTCGTTATGCCAAGCCCAAATATATTTGATTGGGTAGAAATTATTACAAATAAAAAGGAAGTAAAATTAAGTATATTCTGAATTTAATTGTATTTGTAGATTATCTGTTTTCATTTTAATTTAAAGATTTACATTTTTTATGTCTATATAGATTTCTTATGTTTTAGTTATTTAATTGTATTATAACTAAATGAGAAAATGAGAACGGTCACACACAAAACAGGTAATAAAGTGTTATGGTTTTAGTTAATGATAATAACCCTGTAGCTCTGCAGTATAACGAGCATGCATTTCATTATGAGCAGCTCAGACATTCTAATTGTGTTCTTCACATATGACATGAAGTCAAGCGTTTGTGAAATCAGGCCGTTAAAACACTGAACAACCTTCTCCATTTGAGCTCACACACAACGTGTGTGTTTAGAGTCAATAATACACTTCATTCAGAAGACGTGCCAGGCCTTAAACCAACAGAAACCATTCCTTCCTATGATTCAGAGCTGTGTATCCGCATGAGATGCTCATATAGAGAGACATCTCATAAACCATAGTTGTAAACGTGGATCTGTCTCTCCAGGTGTATTAGAGCTGCTTATGAGAACTCGACCGTAGCTAAACCAGTTAAACCAGCTTCTCCAGGCCGAGGGAACAGCTGCATGATCCTGAATCAGGTGACCAGCTCTCTGGTAGATCTCTGGTTTAATGTATTATAAAGGACGCTTTTAGAGAGATACAATAGGGCTCGTGATTGTGGAAAATGTGAATGGAATCCAGTCATAATAATGGAATTTACAGTATAACACAATTGAACTGATGAATGAAAAAAAAAACATTAAATGAAAAAAAAAAAAAATTGGGGAGAAAAAACTACTACATTAACTTAACCATTAAAACAGAATGCAGAACAATTTTAACTGAAAAGATTAAAACAAAAAAAATCAAAATGTATATATATAAAAAACATTTTAATTAAAGCTTTAATAAACTAATGAATTCAAAAATGTATTTATATATAAAAAACAATAATAAAATAATCCAATAAAATTTTTACTGATTGAAGAAGAAAAAAATCAGGGCCCTAACATTTTAATTTCTAAAAAAATGTATATATATAAAAAACAGATTTCATAAGGGTCTAAAAATTGTATTTATAAAGCTTTAATAAACTGTTAAATTCTATAAGTTTCATAATTTAAATTGATTATACATTGTTTATTTAATTTAACCATTAAAATAAATAATAATAATAAAAAATAATCCAATAAAATTTTTACTGAGAATATGAAGAAGAAAAAAATTCACAGGGCCCTAACATTTTAATTTTAATTCATTAAAAAATGTATAAGTTTTATAATTTCAATTTATTATACATTTTTTATTTAATTTAACCATTAAAATAAATAATAATAATGAAAAAATAATCCAATAAAATTTTAAATTCTATAATTTTCATGATTTCAATTAATTAGAAATGCTTAAAATTCACAGGGCCCTAACATTTTAATCTTTTAATTCATTAAAAAATGTATATATATAAAAAAACAGATTTCATAAGGGTCTAAAAATGTAATTTATAAAATGATAATACATTTTCAAATTCTATAATTTTCATGATTTCAATTAATTAGATGTGCTTTAAATTTATTTTAACCATTAAAATAAATAAATAATGAAAAAATAATCCAGTCAAAATGTTTAACTGAAAATGAAAAGGAAAACAATTCACAGGGCCCTAACATTTCATAATCTAATTCATTAAAAATTGTATTTATAAAACTTTAATAAACTGTTCAATTCTATAAGTTTCTTAATTTCAATTGATTATACATTTTTATTTATTTAATTTAACCATTACAATAAATACAAAAATAAATAAAATAAAAATAATCCAATAAATTTGAAACTAATAAGATGAAGAAAAAAAAATGTCAAAGGGTCCCCAAAAACTTGTATTTATAAAACATAAACTTTCAATTCTATTAACCATTTAATAAATTCTACAATAAGTAACTTTGAAGAAAAAAAAAATGTCAAAGGCCCCCAAAAACATGATTTCAATTAAGTACACATGCTTTACATTTAATTTAACCATTAAAATGGAATCCAGAAAAATCAAAACGGGAAAATAAACAGTAAAATCTATAAAAAGAAAATGGATTTTGGGAACAAAAAAACTGATTTCAAAGGGCCCTAAAAACATATGCACTGATATAATAGTATTTTCAGACCTCATGCAGTTCATACTCTCAGATGCTACAGGTTTGTTCTCATAAGATCTCAAGCACGAATCCGTCTGACAGGACAGTTAGCTCACCTTAGAAACCCTGTTGGCCACTTCCCGTCCAACCACGAGGCCCTGGACGAAGGTGCGGGCGGCGACGAACGCTCGGGGAACCTGAGACCTCAGCTTCTTGGGAACGTCTCCAAAGGGCTTAAGCTGCTCCATGTACTTTCCCATGCACTCCAGATAGTCCTCGGTGAGGAGATACTGGGAGTTCAGGAGCTGGAACATGCGCTCCAGCAGACGCATCCAGAAATCGTTCAGCATCTCCTCCAGATTGACGTTCCCGCCCGTGTAGTATCGCTTCAGCTCGGAGAACAGGCCCTGGAAGACCTCGGCGTTCTGTAAGTAGGGCTTTCCATACGTGCGCAGAAACATCTCGTTCAGAGAGCGCTCAGTGCTCTCCAGCAACTCCAGGAAGAACTCTGTTAAAGCGTGAAATACAGATTTTACACAAAACCAGTCATAAGGGTCCATTTTTTCGAAATTGAGATATATGCATCATCTGAAAGCTGAATAAATACGCTCTCCGTTGATTTATGATTTGTTAGGATAGGACAATATTTGACCGAGATACAAGTATTAGAAAATATGAAATCTGAGGGTGCAAAGAAATATAAATATTGAGAAAATCCTCTTTAAAGTTGTCCAAATAAAGTTCTTAGCAATGCATGTTACTAATCAAAAATTAAGTGTTGATGTATTTACAGTAGAACATTTATTAAATATCTTCATGGAACATGATCTTTAATTAATATCCTAATGATTTTTGGCATAAAATAAGAATCTATAATTTTGACCCATACAGTGTATTGTTGGCTATTTCTACAAATATACTCCAGCGACTTAAACACTGGTTTTGTGGTCGTGGGTCACAAATGAGAAAATAGACAGATTGATCTGGTTTCTCGAATGAAGTAAAGATTATTGGAGCACAAGAAAGCACTATTTGAGTTTTTACTGCAACATTTTATGTTTAATTCAATGTGTTACTCGCTGTTTCTTTGTAATTATAGCAATTTCTGACTCAAACTGGTTTCAGTGTAGTTTGAATTCTTCAGTATTATTAAAATAATAAGTGATAAATGAATATAAGTAGCTATTCTTGATTCATTTCAATGAAAACACACTCATAATGAGAATTCAGTGTCAGTTTGGTTCATTTTTGTTGCATATTTAGAGATCGTAATGAAAAATATCTTGAAATGTAAGCAGCAGCTGAGGCATCAATTACACTAAAATAGCTTTTACCTGATAATAAACATAATCTAATCAATCAGACGACAGAATGCAAAGCAGATGGAGTGAAAGGTTTAACAGCAATCATGCTGATCATCCAAATGAGGGCTTTATAGGGTTAATAATCCCTCATTCCACTAAACAAGCTGATTTTAACAGTCTCATAATAACTTAATGTTTTAAAACTGACTAATCAATGAACGTTAAAGAACAAATCGTACCATCAAACCTTTTATGTCTGGTCATAAACGTGTCCCTCAGCTCTTCGCTCGTGTCGTCCATGAGCTTCTCAAAGTCTCGTGAGCTTCTCTGGCTGAAGTTCTCCTCCATTTCTGCGTTACAGCAGCTTCTCTGAGGAGCGCAAACCCGCAGATCGTCTCCTACAGACCAGAGAGACACAGCACTTTTACACTGATAATAATCAGCTTATTAGAATGATTTCTGAAGATCATGTGACTCTGAAGACTGGAGTAATGATGCTGAAAATACACAGAAATAAATTACAGTTGAACAGATTTATTTCAAAATTTTTTCCTGTATTTTTGATCAAATAAATGCAGCCTTGGTGAGCAGAAGAGATGAACGAGATGGAAACAAACAGCTAGGCACTGAACGGGGTGGGGGGGGGGGGTCAAAGTGAGTCCACCATCAACCTGATTGTCAGTCACATTATGAAGGCTGATGGGCGACTCTCTTTGAGTCTAATAAAAGAAAGCATTTACATTCATCTGGGCAGCAGAGCTCACAAATCGTCTCAGCAATCGGTCATTTATTTATTTATTTATTTATTGAGCACTTTCACACAACCGACCATTGACCAAAGTGCTGTACAAGATATAAAACAATCTCAAATATAAAACATAACACTAAAACCACAATAAAATAAAAAACTCCACAATGTCAATATACAGAGAAATGTCTATACCCCATTGAATGCTAATGCGAGGCATTATTCCTTAAGCTTGTACTTAAAGCACTTACCTCCGGTTTCACAGACGAGGCTTAAGTCTAGTCCTAGACTAAAATGTAAATCTGAGCTGTTTCAACGGAAAGAATCTTGCACCGACTGATCTTAAAATACATCAGTGCCAGTGATTTGTCTCAAGATGCACACCAGTAATGGTTCATTAAGCACGTTCATAAAAGTGGTATAAATGTCCTAATTGAACCTTGATCTAATCCTGGCTCCCGTCTGTGAAACCGGGCCTTAGTGTGGCAGCTGATCGGAGAGAGAACGGGAATTCATTCTAGCGTTTCGGAGCGATCGCTATAAGCTCGATCTCTACTTCACCGTTTAGTTCTAGGAATCAATTTCTCTATCAGTTCCACCAAATACAATGGAGCCCCACTGCATAATGATTTATAAACAAAAAATACATTTTAAAATTAAATCTGTAAGGGATTGGTAACCATTGTAAAGATCTCAGAACAGGAGTAATATGATCTCTCTTACAAGAAGAACCTGTAAGAGAATCTCTTTGGAGTTGCATATTTCATGCGATCTCAATTTGGGTTCAGTCATTATTATATTTTAATAAAAAATAAATATAAATACATACTGTATATAAATTACCAGGTGCTACACTTATTTTATTTGTGATAAAAAAACACATTAAAATATAAGAAATTGAAAATAAAACGAATTATATAAAATAAAAACTAACTAAAGTGACCCTGCTATTCCCAGGTACTAAACTTTTCCATTCGCACACAGAAAAGGTTTTCACGCTCAGTCCTCTTACTAAAACTAACTCGTATTATCACTTCTCATGTTTGACCGTTTCCATTTCTGTTTCCAAGGAAAAGGAAACAGTTCCATGTCTATTTAAGGCTCAAAATAATAAAGAAAATGTGCAAAACGGCATTAAAAAAGTGCTAATCAAACCACCTCAGGCTGTATATTTTTAATCTGCATGAATATATGACACGGTGTATATTTGTGTGTTAATTTTCTGTAATAAAATCACCATGAAAAGCATAGGAAAGCGTATTAATGAGGTCAACCGGGTCAATGTGGACTTTAAAGTAATGCCAGCCAGTGACAGTGTTGATGAACGACTCTCCTGACAGTGATTTGTTAGACTGCACGCGTCCAGACCAAAACCTCTCGCCCATCAACAGCAATTCTGTCTCTGATCATGAAGCCAGGGAGGTCACAAAATGTCAACAGCGTTATTTCAGTCTTTTGGTTGACCTCTGAGGTGCGGGTGAGAAATTACAAGGTCGGACTGAGAACAGCACCAGACACACACGTTCACCTACACCAAACATCAGTTTAGTTAAACAAAATCCCTTCATGCATGGGAGAAAACACAGAGAGGAACACAAGCAGCGGCTGGAGGCCTGTTTGCACACACTGGGTTCTTCTCAGCGTGTCGGGCATACGACGAGGCCTCGTAACATTGATTTAAATATCTGGAAGAGCTGTTGAGAAGGGCACAGGGGACACATTTAGCACTGTTGACAAGCCAGCAGATGCTGGATGCTGTAAGTGTGATGATTCTGTGCACCACGAGGCTGAGATGATGACAGGACCGTCTCAAAACACACCGGATTGAGAGCAGCCGAAGAGGTTATGGGGTTCAGTTTGGACGTCCAGTGATGGAACTAGCTCTTTATCACCTTCTTATCAGCAAAGGTGAACGGTTAAATATGCCGCTTGTCTCAGTTTATAATGCAAACTCCCGCAAATTGTCCTAAATAGTCTACTACTGCAAAATTGTGAAGACAAAAAAGTTTGCATGCACTTTTTTGGGTTTTCTCAACCTTTGTTTTTTTTGGTCCATGACTCATTTTAGGGTCTAGAATTCTTGCAACCTCACTCATACCACAAAGTAAAGTTAAACCAAGGGCATAGGTTTGGTTTAAAAGTTGGTCGGATGAACCTACTGCAACCTTGAGATCAGTATTTTTAAAACAAACCAGTAATTAAAGCCATGACTCACAAGACCTTGACATAGGCTATTCAAAATGATGGTGTAAAGAATGTGCCACTGCATGAAAGAGAGTCTGGTAATATGACAAATAACACCGTTCCCTAAAGTCTCATTCATTCATACACGCTCAATGAAGCGGAACTCTGTTTCAAGCTAATCTTACAACAGTTTTAGGACACTTCTGCAACATCTGTGACTGAAATCTCCCCATTTATGACTTCCAGTTGACTCAAACCTAGAAGAATATGAACTATTAACAAGCTACGGAACATTTCCGTCATTACTACCCATAATCAGTTAGTTCATGCCAATACGTCGCCCGTCCGGGGCAAGTTGTCACAATAGAACTTGCCATTAAACAGTCGATTGTATTCAATTGAATACACAATAAGACAATTATGAATCAAGATAACTTGTTAAACAGTTATTGCAATGCTTTTCAAAGCAAAAAATTCACATTATAAATGTGACCCTGGGCATAAAACCAGTCATAAGGGTCATTTTTTGTAAATCGAGATGTATGGTTTTGTTAGGATAGGACAATATTTGTCTGAGATACTGTCTGAGGGTGCAAAACATTACAATATTGAGAAAATCGCCTTTAAAGTTGTCCAAAAGAAGCCCTTAGCAATGCATATTACTAATCAAAGAGTGTTAATATAATTACGGTAACAAATTTACAAAATATTTTTCATAGATTATGATCTTATATCCTAATGATTTTTGGCATACATAATCATTTTGAACCATACAATGTATTTTTGGCTATTGTCACACATTTCTGGTTTTGATCTCCAGAGTCACAAATGTGACAACTTGCCCCAACCTGACGTTTCAAATCAACCTTCATTGTATAGCTGTTTTACCGCGTCCACTTATAACCAAACAGATAAACAGGATAGAATACAATATGATATTATTCTGTTTTTGAACTATACGTATGAAACTAGCATACACAATCAATGCAAAACAATCACGGACTTTTGATTTCAAACAAACAAAACTGACATGCTGTGACAACTTGCCCCGGTCTCCCACATTAAGCGGCATTTAAGCAGATGACAGTAGAGTTGTAATTCAATCGATACCTGCTGATTCCTCGGTGGGGACATTTGCAGGACTGTAACCCAGGTCAGTGAACGCGTCTTTCACCTGGCTGCAGTTCACCGCGTGCAGATCCGCTGCAACCGGGGCCAAAAGCGCGCACAGAACGGAAAACACCGCCAACATCGCGAGCTCCGCTGAGATCTGTCGATTTATTCCGCTGCAGATCCTTGATCTCTGAGAAAGCACGCGCCGAGTCCTCTCTATTTGGGAGTCAAAACGCCTTGAAGTTTCGCAGCAGAAACCAGCAGGGGAGAGAGAGAGAGAGAGAGAGAGAGAGAGAGAGAGAGAGAGAGAGAGAGAGAGAGAGAGAGAGAGGGAGAGAGAGAGAGAGAGAGAGAGGAGAGAGAGAGGGAGGGAGAGAGAGAGAGAGAGGGAGAGAGAGAGGGAGGGAGAGAGAGAGAGAGAGAGAGAGGGAGGAGAGAGAGAGAGAGAGAGAGAGAGAGAGAGAGAGAGAGAGAGAGAGAGAGGAGAGAGAGAGAGAGAGAGAGAGAGAGAGAGAGAGAGAGAGAGAGAGCTGTCCGAGATCCTCCACAGCGCTGGAACTTCACTTAGCTTTCTTTTCTCGACTTTCTTCTCTTCGACTGAAGGAAAGCGGGTTTACAGCCTCCAGCGTGCGCCTTACGTCATCGACGCGTTCTGAACGCGCTGTTTTACAGACGGGACGTTATTCCAATGAGTACAGTACAGCGCATAACTGATTATCAGTCGCGGGCTATGAGATATGCGGAAGTGATTCAAAATGAGATTTATGAATTATGAGTAGAGTTTAGGAGGGTCAGACCCCATGACCCCATGACTCGATCTCGACTTCGAGCTCGATCGGTTTCTGTCTGTATGTTGATAAAATATGATTATTATGTATCACTTTACCATAGATTGAATTAAAAAATTTAGTTTAACTTTTTAGATAATTTAGCCTTTAGCTAACTTTGCTACACTCCAATATATATATATATATAAACAAGACATATGTAATTTTGTTTTTCAAGTATGCCTAAATATATCTTGACTTAAGAATGTTTGAATATTTGTAATTAAAAACAAGACAAGTAGTATATATATATATATATATATATATATATATATATATATATATTATTTTTGTCTTGTTTACCATTACAAATATTTAAACATTCTTATGTCAATATATATGTATATATAAAAATAATCTAGGAGTAAATAATAATATTCCTCAGAAAAAAATGCCTCATTATTTTATGTCATTTTGCTTCTCAAGTAAATGTATCTTGATTTCAGAATGTTACTGGAAAACAGAAATAAGATGAAATTATTTTATTTCTAGTGTAGCCGTGAATTACGAAGCAGATTGTGACAAAATAATTACATTTAATTTGGCTTTTTTTTTAGAACTACGGAAAATTTAAAATAGCCAACCACACAAAAAGCTGTCGTGCATAATTAATAAAAATTAATGATAGAAAAATAATGAATTTCTATACAGCCAAATTCTTATTCTCAGATCTAAAATATTTAATTGGCTGAATTTCACACTTTTTTTTGGCTGCGTTTGCTGCCCACCTCTGTCTCTTTTCAGTTTTTATCTTGAAAATAATACAACGCACCTCTAATTTTGCTTGTGCCCAACAGTTAATACTAATAAAATACAAGACAGAAGGAATCACTAAAAACAGTTTCATTCAAGGCGGCTGAAATTGGGCTGTGCACGCTATATAGAGAATATAGATCGAGAATATGCCACATATTCACAAAGATTAATATCTCAGAAGTCTTGTGCACTGAAATTAGAAAGCATTTTATCGGCAAGACCTACTAAAAACAACATAATCCCTAAAATAAAAATAAATTCAACCTATAATTAGTGTCAGGTTACATAGAGAGGGATGTATTTACATTTATGTACATGCTGTTTTCCATACAGTTCTCCTTCTGCCAGCATCACTCCTACACTCATAGCTCTGTCTGATTCATATGTACAGTATATACACCGTTATATACATGGCACTGGCCAAGCTGTCAATCAGATGAGCTTCAGAGGAATTGTTCTGGGTAGCAAACTTTATTCCCCAAACAGATGACACTTAAGAACAGTTCAGCCAAAAGTGAACATTTGTTGAAGATGCACGCACCCAATTAAGCCATCCAAGGTGTGGATGAGTTTGTTTCTTCATCAGGTTTGTAGAAATGCATTGCATCAGTGTCTCAGCAATGTATGCGCTGCAGTGAATGGGTGCCGTCAGAATGAGAGTCTGATGTATACTGATTTATACATCATAGAGATGTATACTGATGGACTGTGGATTATTGTGATGTTCTTATCAGACTCTCATTCTGACGGCACCCATTCACTGCAGAGCATCCATTACTGAGACACTGATGCAGAGACACATTTCTCCAAATTTGTTCCCAAACTTCAGAGCATTCAAGAAACTTTCAACAAGAGTCTATTCTGTTCCTTCCTCTGGAGCAAATATCATGCAGTGTTTCAATGGACATAAGCTGATATTTAAGAATATTACACAATCATATGACCTCAGAAATGCTGGTGTATAAATCTATTTCATCCTTTCCCTGTCGCTTCCAGACCAGTTGTCGGATACATGCTGCTCCCGCTGAACTTTCTGTTTGGCCAGTCCAGTTGTAGAGTTGCTTTTTGACCGGTTAATAATTAATTAGTCATGGGAAAATAGTGGATCGAACATGCTTTTGTCCGTCACATATCTCTATGAAGAAAATGCTTTCATACGAGGCTTGGGAACTATTTCCACTGGATGCAGTTTGGAAGAAAGCCAGTTGCTTGTGATCAACCGCTCGCATTCATGATAAAGTCGTGGTTATAGCTGTATTTTTGTGCTGTTCTTTTAACAGAAAAATCTTTTGTGTTATTTTCTCTCATTGAAAACATGGTGATGCTGGCGAATCCTCCTCTCGCATCTGCCTTCTGCAAACTAATGACCTCCATACTTCCACATGCCCGGAGGACATTATGAAACATATTAGTGGTTAAATTATGAGACTGGACAAGGGGACACGGAGCAGCTGACAGCACATTAGATCAGACGAAACAAGATTGATGATGCTTTCATAGGCTGCTGGATAAATGATTCAATGAATGGCAAACACGGGAAGGAGAGAGACACACTAACCTGACATGTTACTTCAGTGTAAAAGCTTTAGGGGAATAATGAGTAGACACTCAGGATCAGGTTCCCATCGGCTCCTGTCACACACAGTCTGATTTCACACTAGTGCTGGTTGTGGCCTATGGAAGCTAATTATCTATGGAGGAGGTAACTGTAACTTTATTTGCAAGAAAAGTCAGAATTCTGAGATAAAAAGTCAGGAAAAAAAGAACAAGTGCTAGATGTAAACTCGGCATTATGAGAAAAAAAAGAGGCAAAGATGCAAACTCCGTATTCTGAGAGAATTCAATTCTGAGATGCACCCTAAAAACAAAACCTCAAAATTCTGGGAATGAAGTCAGAATTAAAAGATGAAAGCTCAAAATTCTGGGAATAAAGTCAGAATTCAAAGATGCAAGCTCAGAATTCTGGGAATTAAGTCAGAATTCAAAGATGAAAGCTCAAAATTCGTAGAAAAAAAGTCAGAATTAAAAGATGAAAGCTCAAAATTCGTAGAAAAAAAGTCTGAATTAAAAGATGAAAGCTCAAAATTCGTAGAAAAAAAGTCTGAATTAAAAGATGAAAGCTCAAAATTCTGGGAATGAAGTCAGAATTAAAAGATGAAAGCTCAAAATTCTGGGAATGAAGTCAGAATTAAAAGATGAAAGCTCAAAATTCGTAGAAAAAAAGTCAGAATTAAAAGATGAAAGCTCAAAATTCGTAGAAAAAAAGTCTGAATTAAAAGATGAAAGCTCAAAATTCTGGGAATGAAGTCAGAATTAAAAGATGAAAGCTCAAAATTCTGGGAATGAAGTCAGAATTAAAAGATGAAAGCTCAAAATTCGTAGAAAAAAAGTCAGAATTAAAAGATGAAAGCTCAAAATTCGTAGAAAAAAAGTCTGAATTAAAAGATGAAAGCTCAAAATTCGTAGAAAAAAAGTCAGAATTCAAAGATGCAAGCTCAAAATTCTGGCAATAAAGTCAGAATTCAAAGATGCAGGCTCAAAATTCTGGGAATGAAGTCAGAATTCAAAGATGCAAGCTCAAAATTCTGGGAATGAAGTCAGAATTCAAAGATGCAAGCTCAAAATTCTGGGAATGAAGTCAGAATTCAAAGATGCAAGCTCAAAATTCTGAGAATAAAGTCAGAATTCAAAGATGCAAGCTCAAAATTCTGGGAATAAAGTCAGAATTCAAAGATGCAAGCTCAAAATTCTGGGAATAAAGTCAGAATTCAAAGATGCAAGCTCAAAATTCTGGGAATAAAGTCAGAATTCAAAGATGCAAGCTCAAAATTCTGGGAATAAAGTCAGAATTAAAAGATGCAGGCTCAAAATTCTGGGAATAAAGTCAGAATTCAAAGATGGAAGCTCAAAATTCTGGGAATAAAGTCAGAATTCAAAGATGGAAGCTCAAAATTCTGGGAATAAAGTCAGAATTCAAAGATGCAAGCTCAAAATTCTGGGAATAAAGTCAGAATTCAAAGATGCAAGCTCAAAATTCTGGGAATAAAGTCAGAATTAAAAGATGCAGGCTCAAAATTCTGGGAATAAAGTCAGAATTCAAAGATGGAAGCTCAAAATTCTGGGAATAAAGGTCAATTTCAATGTGCAAACTAAAAGGAAAGTACGCATTGAGAGATGTAAACTCACAATTACGAGTGGATAACTTGTAGTTGTAAGTAAACAAGTCCACATGTGAGATAAAGTCACAAATACTTTTTAATATTTGTATTCCATCGAGGAAATACATTTCTTCGGTTTTGATCCATGGTTTGGTATGCTTTCAGTACAGTAGGATATTTATTTTATTTTATTAAAAAGTGGTTTACTGCACAAAACAATGGTTTTAAAATAAGAAAGTCTGTCAATATCACTCAGTAACACTCAGTGTATGTTGCTGTTATGAATGGGTCAACAGATTTGAAATTATCACCTTTGTAAATATTTTGCCAAAGTATATATTTTAGTCAGAATTATTGCAGTCCCATTCTAGATAGAAAATCATATGATGGGCATCGTTATCTGTATAAATCATAATTACAGACTTCTGCTTCTTTAAAATGACCTAGCTCTGAACACACAGTGAGCAAAGAGCTGTACTTAATCGATCTTATAAACGCAAAACATTTTCATTTAAGGCAACATTCAGAAAAAAACAAGCTGTTAAAGTGAAAATTAACCTTGCATAAAATAATGCAGTTGCAAGAAAATGAAGAAAAGCTTTTTTGTTTTGGTCACACGGGATCAATTATAGTCCACACAGATCTAACACTAGTTTTTGGGGACTGTATTTCATGATTTAGAGATGCCCAGTGCAATATTTTATCTGGTAAAAGTATTAATAGCAAAAAACATTGCTGAATTCCAGTGTATTAAAATATTCCTTTCAGGAGACACAATGGCAAAACATAACCAGGTCAAGTTAGCCTTGAAAGGTAAAGTTGTGAAAGACTGATATATGGAGGATATAGTTTGATGGATGCAGTGTTATTCAGAGTTGTATAGCAGTATTTTCCTGTAAAGCTGCTTTGAAATGATGTGGCCTACATTGTGAAAAGCCAACCAGCACCACAGAATACTGAATCCATTCAATACAGAGCGGTCGCTGCTTTCCCTCCAAAATGATGTCACTTCCTGGAAGATGACTGTTGAAACTAACTTTTTCTCTTTGAATTTAAATTAGACAAATTATTTAAAATTCTCCCCATGTTGACTTTATTATGGTTATAAACAAATAAAATTTCTATTCTGAGCTATTTTATCCAGTATATTAAGACTACTCGTCAGTGTCTACTCGTCATATTTCTCAAGAAACACTTCTGATTATCATCCATGTTGAAAACAGTTGTGCTGCCGAATGTTTCAGTGGAAACCGTGATAGGCCCACATTTTATTTTTCAGGATTACTTGAACAAAATTCAAAAGCACAGCATTTATTTGAAGCAGAAATCTTATGAATGTCTTTAAAGTCCTCTTATATTTCCCCCGTGCACGCCAGTCCTAAACCTGGATATGATCATGCATCATCTGCTCGAAAACCGTGGATATACATGGCATTTATCAGATCACAAATGATAGTTTGCTTTGCTAAAATGATTCAAAGTAAACTCTTTAGGACTGCTAATTTAATAGCTAGTAGCTTATAATCATATATTAACACTTTATGCAAAATTTGATACATGTGAATTAAGACTTTTAAATGTTCAGATGTGATTGGGCTTATTAGCATACCTTTTGTTTATTAAAGCATTCTTCACCATCTCTTGTAAACGACAACACTAACTTTATTCGTCTGTCTTATACAAATATCACTGTAAATACTAAAGAAAATTACTATAGATTAAAACAACATTTGTCCATCTTTAGACTATAATAGAATGTAACATTTTACGTTAAAGTGTGTTAAACCCAGGACATAAAAGTGAACATTAAACACCCCAAAAATCAATTTTTTTTTTAATCATTTTATGGTCAAAGCAGGTACTTCAGGTTAACCAAATGACTCTGAGTTTAAACGCTTTATATAATAAAAGCATGCATTTTCAAAGCCCTCAAACAAGTTGTAAAATACTGAACATGAATGAATTAATCATTCTTGATTCCAAAAACAATATTGCCATCTAGTGTTCATATAGTTACCTGCAAGTTCGACAAAAAAAGGCATACAATCCCATTACAAAAAAACCTGATTTTATATATTTAAGGCGATAACAGAACATCAATATTAGAGCATTCAGGAAAAATGTGCAAAAACATGATATACAAAAAAAAAAGGTTCTAACATTGTATTTGCATTGCATTAAAGTTTTAACTAATCAAACATTGACACTTAAATGTTTTTCAAACTAAAGAGCCACGTATCAATGCATACAATTTAAGTTTATAATTTCCATATCTACCTTGTAAAAAAAAAAACATTACTCGCATTATAAAACGAGGGGAAAAAATAATGTCAAACTTTGACTGGAAACATATGTGATACGAGTGCACTGAACATTAAAACTAATAAATCCCATTCACCTATAATAAACCTAATACTGGTCATGTTTTAATAACTAAACAGACCTTTTATGACCATAAAAAAATCTATAAAACACTTTAAGGAAAAATTCAACAGTTCAACCTTGAATTATAAAAATACAACTTCACACAAGCAAATGTGCATTTAAAACTTTTATTGATATTAGGGCTGGGCGATATATTTATCATGCGATATGCATGCTCATCTCGTCAGTAAAGCCGGTTCCGTGATTAGCAGTAAATCTCCATCTCATGTATTCAAATGGAGCGGCATTTAATACACAGTGTATTTAACATGTTCAAATGTATTAAAGAACACCAAAGCAGCTGGACAATTTCCCATGCTCTTCACAGGCCGGGACAAGTGCAATACTTCCAGCGCAGAGCATTGCGGCTGATCCCAACCTGCAAAGAAAGGGATGCTGGAGTGTGATGGGAAGCGGAGAGTCTCACTGTTACGATCAGTTTTGCATGGATTTGCACAGCAAGGATATAAACGCTGACTGCAAACCAGCAAAACTAACCAGGACAGTGCACACAGGTCAAGCTCGCTCCGCGACGCTCGCATCTAGAAGTACTTGAAGTGCTCACATTGCAGTAGATAGGCATTTTACAAAACTACCTGCACTATAAGCACTTTAATACTGCTGGAACCGGAGTGCGTTTTACAGCGCAGAGCCACAACAAACAGCGGTTGACCTGAAAAACACACGCATGCTTAAGCAGAAACGGTCAAAGCGAGAAGCGCAGGAAAGGATGGGGAAGCAGGCCACCATCAGTTTTGCATAAATTTGCACAACTCAATATTTCTTGTAGTGCATCTACGCAAAACTAGCAGAGAACTGCATGAAATGAAAGAATAGGGAGGCAGCCAATGGGGAACAGCGGGATTTGCCAGCCCCTTATGCCAGAAGGGGCACTTAGGGCAGTAGGTGCTAGTCTATTTCACTATCTGCACTAAATGCACCTTAGCATAAGCAGTAGTTCACGTCGCCGCTCGTGTGTGTTCATGTCAAAGTAGAGCTTGAAGTGCCTCCACTGCAGTAGATTTGACTGAACTACCTGCACTGTAAGCACTTTGACACTACGCTGACATGGAGTCGACAAGCTCACGGCCACGAGGAACCGTCCAGATACACTTTTGGGACCACGTCCACTAACATGGACCCTGGTGTGAGGTGGTTGATGAGGTGGTTTTCTGAAAAGAGAGGGAAAAGGTATGTTATTCCACACTTGTTTTCATTGTTTCATTAATATACAGTAGTCAGCTTTTCATCAATATTGTCCAAAAACCAAAATCCGTTCTTGTCAAAGGGCAACTTTGATTAACTTTTTGATCCACTTCAAATGTAGACTACTGTATTTAGGTTGCAAACCACGCGCAATGAACACTAGCAACATTTTCTACAAAAAAAGTCCCTCTATCTGACTAGACGTGACGCATTGAAAATCTAGAATTTAAATATTTAATTTTAAACTAAACCACTTCATGAAATTCAAAAAGCGAGGTAAAATTTACTTCATTGTAGTAACCGTGATTTTATGGCATATTGATTACCATTTGTATAACCACTGCATTACAACAAACACCATGGTTAAATTATGGTTAGTGTAGCAAAACCTGGGTTACTAACTGTTTTTTATTGGTTTAATTTGTAGTAAAACCATGGTTAGTTTCGTAAGGGACACAACCGGCGTTCTATGACGCATGCGCACTCCAGCGAAACGCGCGCACAACCCTCCCCCATGATTCGCACCAATATGGCGCCGAAGAGTCCACAGTAGTTGTGTTGGAGAAACAAACTAAAAACAAGGGCAAAGTCTAGTGTTCACGGCTTTGCTCGTTGTATGGGTTTGAACTTGCAAAGCTAGTCGGTAAAAAAGTACTCTATAACTCCGAGCAACTGCCGCGAAATGCGTCGAACGCACGCTTAAACACGTTCGACAGCCCCAGCCGTTATAGCTAACATTGGTTTGACGCGGCATCTCCGTTTACGCAACGTGAGAGTCGATCAGTCTATATAAACGACATGTGTTTGATTTTACGCCCAAGCCATTTAATGGAACGCGTTGAAATTGTAATCTTAAACGTGATCGACCCAATGCGTTCCACCGCACATGCGTTCAAATGCACGCTAGTAACGTTATTTCAATATTTGCGGGAAACCACAAACTCCGTTGTTCTACATTACTGGTCAACAAACGCGAGTGTAGTTCCCCCAAATAATCAAGAGCGACGTTCTGACGTGCAACGTCACGTTTCAAACTCGCGGAACGTTACCTAGCCTAGCAATGCTGCTAACACAGTACCGCGCGGCCTGCAGCTGCCCCATGTGCTATCGCTTTGTTCTGATAGCAACCGAACTCCAGCACTAACGATCACAAAGCACGGCGAATAACTGCTATTTGGGACCCATGAACCGTTGTCGGGGAACGCATTTTAACGCGCAGATAGAGTGTAAACGGTGACTGGAGAGAACGCGTGGTTGGCACTGCAGCACGCTTTTCAAATCTCCCTCATTCTCTGAACTATGGTGGGCTACCACGCGTCTCTTACTACGGTGTTTCAGCTCAAAAACGCTCCTTTAAGCGCTTG
>CM049874.1:2237563-2240063 GCA_027474115.1 Schizopygopsis malacanthus | reverse complement strand
CGTATTAAAAATATAAGTTTTATTATAAGCAAGCATGCTGTTAACAGTAATTCAGTTGTGTAATTTATTGACTTTACTCATTTTCGTTAGGATTGGGGTTTTCACTAAAGTTAATAGTTTAGTTTGATGTTATGTGAATTTAATCAAAGGTTTATTTTAATTTTTGACCTTAGCAGAATAATAATGATAATCTAATGATTTAACTATTGATGCCATGAAGTTTATTTAACCCAAAACAAAAAACATACATCAGTGTGATTATATTCCCTTGTTAATAAAATTGAAAATTATACTGGAAATTTAGTTTGAAAGACATAAATAAAATAATAATAATAAAAAATATATGTTTAAATGGCTTAACATTGAATCAAGATACAAGAAATACATAATACATTTTTATTACATGTGTTTTAATTAGTGGTGGGCCGTTATCGGCGTTAACGTGCTGCGTTAACGCGAGACTCTTATCGGCGATAAAAAAAATATCGCCGTTAATCTATTCTCAAAGTTGGGTTGGGAGCTGGGTCTATACTACGCAAGCTATGATGACTTTCACCCTGATATTTTAGCGCGGATGTATACCTAGCCGAATTGCACTGTAGGGGGCGAGAACGAGTCTTCGAACTAGAGGCTCGCAGTCCGTGATGGACAGATTGTTAACGGCTGGTCTATGTGGTAATACAATCGGGCAGGACATCCAAACACTCACCTATCATTCATCAACCTCAAATATGGCTTTTCTCTGAAAGATGTATGTAGTAGCAACTTTACATGGCCGCTCAATATGATGTTAACCTAGAGAAATGTGCGCTATTGAAGTGTTTGTGTGGAAGCGCGTTTGCGCAGGACAGGCTCCGGTGCGCTCACTTGCTCTTAAAATCTCCGTCATTCTTGGTCATACAGATAAAAGTAGCCTAATACATCTTTCGAATCTGTAAAGACTCTACGTTTATTTGTGTGCACTCAGAATAACAACGAAACGTTGCGCTTTTAAGCAAACAGGATGCGCTTTAGGTCTCATGTGAACTTGAGAATTCACTCCCGTGTCACCCTCTGCTTCGAACCTGTGTGTATGCCTAACGTTACTGTGAAATTACCACATCAGACGTGACGTGCTAACATGGATGCAGCTATGAAGCCGCCGGGTTTGCTTCAGGGAAAATTAATTTTTAAGAAGCTTCCCAATGGAAACTGTAAACAGTTCATCACGACCTCTTATGTAGGCCTACAGTTCAAAATTCATGTTTAACTGAATAAACAGTTAGTAAACACAAGTACATCTTATTGAACATAGTTTATTTTCATCACCAATTATCATAGTAGAACAGCTTTCTCAAGCAGTTTGTGATGCATTTTGGAAACAGATGAGCCCCTGGTCTAATGCGCCACCTGGCTTGAGAAACCCATTCTCAAAGACTTACTTTTAGTCATTATTTGGGTAGCACACATATTCTGAATGCCTTCGGCAGAATTCAAATGAGCCATTTTAATCTAGATTAATCTAGATTAAAAAAATTAATCTATGCCCACCCCTAGTTTTAATACAAATATGCTTGTATTAAAATCTAAACATTGTTATGCCATTTTCCCCTTTTTTCTTTCTTTGTTCTTTTTCTTTCCTTTTTTAAACATTTTTTAAGGCATTAAAAATGTATGCATGTATGAAAACTGGGGCTAGTTGTCACAAAGGTAAAAGTGTTTCTATACAAGTTATTTTGTATGTTGAGTTTAAACAATTAGATAAAATGCGTTTATTCTTGTGTATACAGTTCTGCGAACTAAAATTGCAATGTCATATTATTTAGTTAATTAACAAGTAAACACAATATAAACACACTGACACACTTGGATAAAAAGAAAGAAACAAATCAATAAACAATCAATGCAGATTTCCAATGCCTAATGAATCAATGCAAAAGTCAAGCAAAAATAATTCCCAAAACTTTATATTTCTTATAATGTCAGAATCAACTCTAACTAATGTTATCATCAGCTGTAACGCAAAGAGTGTGTTAATTTCCCCGAAAAGTGTAATGCTGTGACTATTAAAACACTGCTGTTAGTTTGATCATGCAGCTGAAACACATCAACACTGAACCAGCCAATGGCGTGAGAGCGGGGCGTGGCTATCTGTGTGCAGTTCCGCTTGTTAACACTAGGAGCGCAACAACAGCACATTTCACCAGCAGTGTGCAGCAATACTCTCACATGACATAGAAACACATTATTTGCAGTCAGCTATGATTCATTTATCCTGCCAGAGAAAATGTCTTAAGTATATAGCCGTGTTCTGCGCAGAATGATCAGTGCATGACATCAAAGTACCGCGAGAGCTGATGGTACCATATGCTTTTTAACGGCTCTCGCGATACTTTGATGTCATACACTGATCATGCAGCGCCGGAACACACCTGTTGTTTGGTCATGTGGTGACCCGCTCCATGTACAATAAAAGTCTTTATGTTAATTAGGTGGACTATGGAAGTTTCCACTGTGGGAT
>CM049874.1:2230063-2232563 GCA_027474115.1 Schizopygopsis malacanthus | reverse complement strand
CAAATGCTCAGTAAGGGCTGCTGAACGATGTTGCTAAAATGAAATAAAATAAAGGCCTGGTTTGTAATGATATTTAATGTGGAGTTTTTAACATGAGTTAAAGAGAAGCACAGTCATGTAATTCAACTAATCACACTCCCAGTATAAGAATTATATTTGTATTTCTTTGTATTAATTTTTTTTAAATTGTTTAATTTTGTAATGTTTAATTTTTTCAATATTTTAATTTGTTTTATTATTTAATTATTACATTTTTTTATATTTTAATATTTTAACTTTTTAATTTGTAAAATGTTAATTTTTTTATTATTGAGTTTTTAATTTTTTAATTGTTACGGCCAGCTCGTTTCGACCGTACATAAAGGACAAGTACACCAGAATAATGACTTGCAAGATTTTATTAGTCTTCAAAAATACAAATAACTTAATATAACGAAGTCTAGGGTTCAAAATCAAAGGGGAAAATCAACATCCAAATGGGGAGCAGAAAAGGTTGGTATGGGCTGTAAACAAATAAAGGTTCGCGAAAGAAGTGACTCCTCCAGAGGCTGTCAATCCCCTGGACGAAGTGAAGAGGAGTGTTTGAGTCCAATGTTTTATCCTCTCCATAATTAAGTGATGAACAGGTAACAGGGGTGTGCAATCTCCCACGCTCTCCTGGAAGAACACCGCCACCAGCAGGCGAGCAAGTATAACGCAGGGTCGTAACATAATGTTTTAATGTTTTAATTTTTAATGTTTTTAATGTTTTTAATGTTTTTAATGTTTTTAATTTTTTAATTTTTTAATTTTTTAATTTTTTAATTTTTTAATTTTTTAATTTTTTAATTTTTTAATTTTTTAATTTTTTAATTTTTTAATTTATATATATATTTTTTTTTTTTTTTTTGTATTTTTTTTTTGTCACCAAAAAAATAACAATAAATGAAACATAAAATCATAAATAACATATGTGATCTGCCTTTTTTAACCATGCCACAATTCTTCGACTGTTAATTTATATGAAAATATGGGGGTTCATAATTTTTGTTATTTTATATTATTGTATTTTATGCAATATAATATATTATAATGTGAAAAACTGCGCGGTTTGTCACTCCTTGTGAACCAGCGATTCCTTGTAGTGTGGTTCTGACACAATACGTACTGAATGTATGGTATATTTAGATGTAGGCAAGTTTACAGACATGGACTAAATACACATAATATCAGATGTAATACGTTTTTTAACTGAAAATAATTATTATTTTGCGATGATGGACAGCTGACAAGTGACCAAAGAAACAAAGCTTTGAACTTTGAATCAACTGAACCAATAGCAAATGTTTTAATCTATTAAATGCAATTAATTTGTGCTTGTTTTGTGTTTTATAGAGAACTTGGTTAATCAGGCCAATAACTATAAGTGTGCCTACAACTCTTCCTTTCTATTATACAAATGTGTTATTAAAATGTCTACAAATGTATTAAATTGAGTCGAAGATTAGATTATAAAAACAGACACTTGTTCATGGGTTCACAAACATCATTGAGAACCACTGAAATGTCAAAGTAGTTATGACATAACGAAGCCTCGTCGACTGAAATCACGGTGACTGTGAATCACTGGATCGAAACAAATGATTCGCAAAGGCTTCGAATCTTCACGAAACGGTGCCCCATGCATGCATTCTATTATTTATTTCGTTTATTTAAATTAGATTTTAGCATAAAAAGAATGACGATGTGTGAAGAACCCTCAAAACACAAAGCTAGGATTGCATTTAGCCTATATCTACCCCTTCATGATCATTTGTTCAATTGAAAGGCCTTCATGGCGGTCACTTTGAACTCTAACTGGATTACGGTCATCTCTTGAGACGTGTCAGGAGCAGGCCAGAGCCAGCGAGGCATCAGTCCAGTTATGTAGCTGGCCTTGCATTGTATGTGCCGTCCACTAAACACCCTCTCAGCGATGCCACGGCGTCAGTGCATCCACTGCTGTATCTGAATCAGCACACAGGGCTGTGTTTCTGTGTGAGGGGGCGAGAGAGAGACTGACAGCCCAGAGGCTCTAGCTGTGTGACACGGAGAGAGGAGGGTGTAGATGGTGATGTGGTCAGATGTAGCTGCTGGTAATGCAGACACGCTGAAGTCAGTTGTGCCAGTGCACTGCAGATTGTAAACCAACATACATTAAGGTGCCAAGGCACAGAAAGTGTGTAGAAGCTCTTAATATTAGTATTGTTCCCTGTGTTTTTGGATAATCCTAATGCATATATTAAGTAGGTACAGTGTGTGTGTGTGCTGTGTGTATATATACACACACACACACACACACACACACACACTCACTCTCTCTCTCTCTCCCCTCTCTCTCCCTACACACCCTACACCTCTCCCTCTGCCCCTCCCCTCTCTCTCTCACCCTCTCCCTCTCTCTCTCCTCTCTCATCTCAGTGTCCTCAGTGCGCTGCTGCTCATCTCTCTCTCTCTAGTATTTCCAGCAGCTAAAAATGGT
>CM049874.1:2212563-2225063 GCA_027474115.1 Schizopygopsis malacanthus | reverse complement strand
CGATTATATATATATGATTGAATTATAGATCAGGCATATTCAGCTGATTGATTTCCGTTAATGGAATAAACCAGTGATACTATGTGTCCTAACGTCACTCTTCTCTCAGTTGTGTTTATTATGGGAGTCAGTCCTCATTCTGCCCCTTATATGAGGGGCCATCCCCGTTACCATGGTAACTCAATTGAGTAAAGCCCCGCCCCCTCTGGTTCTGATCAGGTTTTCATTGAAGAGGTCAAAGCTTAGATCTGAATTTCCACAGACCCACATTCCCAGACCTGTGGAGAGAAAAGCTACCGTATGAAGAGAAGTGTAAGTGTAGCGTCCCATCTGAGCATGACGCCTGAAGAACATGACCTTTGTGCTTCCAGCTGTCATATGATTCATGTTTTCTGTCCTCGACATGTTATGATTAATACAGCAGTACAAACTCTTAGTCATCTCAGTCATGTTTGTGTAGAAGGAGAGATAGAAGAGTGAAACATGGACGATAGCTTAAGCATCAAACCACTCTGACCTCGTTTACTTTCTTATCTCCTGTTTTTATATTTAAAAAACAATTCATCTGCGCATTATTTCAAAGCAGTGTTGTTTTAGTGTCCATTGATATACTATTTGAGTTTTTTTATGGTGAATTTTATTTTATTTTGAATTTTTATATTTTATATATTTTATAGTGTTAGCAATTTTTTTTTTTTTGCCATTTATACGTTTTTTTATTTAAATATTTTCAGCTTTTCACTTTAATTTCAATTCAAGTGTAATTTTGTTGTTTTTATTATTTGTATTACTTTTTATTTTATATTAAAATTTTCTGTTTTCATTTTTAAGTTAGTGTTTTAGTAATTCTGTTGCTTTTCTATTTTTATTGAGATTAGATTTTTTATTCAGATTTTATTTTTATATTTTGTTTTCATTTTAATTTAATTTACATTTTTTATAATTTGTTTGTATTTTTATTAGTTTGTTAATATCTCAATTATTATTATTTATTTTAGTTTTGTTTGACTTTATTAATAAGTGTTTGTTATTTTAGTAATTCAGCTTAAACTAAATGAAAATAGGAAATTGTAATATTTTATTTATGTTCATATTTATTTTATTTATCCAGTACTAAAACTATTTTTATATGGTTCTGATTTTTTACAGTTTATGATAATAACCCTATTCATTTTTGTTAAATATTTTGAAATTAGATTTTATTTATATATTTTCAGTTTTCATTTGAATTACAACGGTTTTGCAATTTTGTTGTTTTTGCCATTTATATTAGCTTTTTAATATATCTATATCGTTTTTATAATTAAGTTTAAGTTTAGTTATTTTAATTCTTAAACTAGACAAACTGAGAAATATTGCCTTCTCATCTATTTGATTTATTTTTATGTATTTTATTTGATTTCAGTTAATGTTTGTTTGATGTCAAGTGATTTTTTAAATAGTTTTAGCTTGATAACTCTGTATGATCTTTTCTCAAACTGTTCATCAGATCATTCCGTCCATCTGGCGAGTAATTTACTCTTTAAAGACAGTTTTTGCTCACATTATGTTACTCTGGACCACAAAACCAGTCATAAGTGTCAATTTTACGAAATTGAGATTTATGCATGATCTGAAAGCTGAATAAATAATCTTTATATTGATGTATGGTTTGTTAGGATATGACAATATTTGGCTGAGATACAACTATTTGAAAATCTGGAATCTGAGGGTGCAAAAAAATCGAAATATTGATAAAATCATCTTTAAAATAGTCCAAATGAAGTTCTTAGCAATGCATATTACTAATCAAAAATTAAGTCGTGATATATTTACGGTAGGAAATTCACTAAATATCTTCATGGAACATGATCTTAATATCCTAATGATTTTTGGCATTAAAGCAAAATCTATAATTTTGACCCACACAATGTATTTTTGGCTACTCCTACAAATATCCCCCGGCGACTTAACACTGTTTCGTGGTCAGGTCACATACGGCTCTCAGCAAGTGTTAATGTTAAACTCTTGTGAAGAAAGTCCACTGAACTGGACGCGGGTCACGTGACTCTTCATATCTGAGATGTTTCCCTGCAGCTCGTCTCTTTTCTGCATCGGCTCTAATGATGTGCTGTTATTGAAATTTTTTTCTAATAATAATAACAGTGTGTTTGTGCATCTGTGCATGAATGATTGTTAAACTATTGTATTAGTCAGTCGCGAGAGAGTCTGAACATCTTTTATCTCCTGAAGCCTTTGCTCTGACATTTCACAACAGCGCACATCTGCAAAATACCCCCCCCGTCCCAATTACAGACCAAAATACCCTCCGCTTAAATCTGCACACAACGACTACTCGGAAGCTCCATATGACTTTATATATTATATTCAGATTTTTCTATAAAACTATTTTATTAAATATTAATAAAAAACAATGTTATACAAATATTGTGTATACTGTATATATGAATCAGACAGAGCCATGAGTGTAGGAGTGATGCTAACACTGAAAGAAACACTGCATTTGATATCAGGACCTGGTTTAATAGTCTTATTGCATTAGCACATCTTTTGATTTGTTTTAAGCATAAGTTCATAACAAGTGAAAAATCTGACATTATACACTTCTATACAATACACGATTCATAAAAAAATCATAATATCTCATAAAGCATTGCTTCTCAAGTAAGTTAATCTCATTTTAAGGATATTTAGACCTTTTAATTGAAACTAGTACAAATAAAATGATAAATTATTAAAATATTATAAAAGTTAAATAATAATGATGTCATCTTTTCAGAATATTTCTATAGAACATATACACATACATAACTACGTAATATATAAATACATATTTTTTTGTAAACTATACATATTTTTAAATATATATTCATTAATAAAATATATTTATAGCATGTATTTTATTAATATTTAATAAACTAATACAGTGAGTGTGATCTCACTAGTAATTGTAAAGTTGTGTGGTTCTGATACATATATTTTCATATGTTAGATAAAATATATAAGATTCATCGACAGCATATGTGAATTATTTGACATGAATTTGGGATTTCTGAGTGTAGTTAATGAATCTGCAGCATTAGCTCAGGGTTAATTAACCGCTGTCAGACTGATCACTATCAGATATCAACACGAGACGAAAGATAAAGACTCAGACTATCAGCAAATTTACATTTATTTCTTTAGCAAAGTCTTCTGTCGTCTGATCTCGGCACATATTCATTAGCCATCAGTCAAATGGATCGCTCTTATGTTTTAAAATGTTGCAAAGTTCATCAGTTATGAAATTAATTCAATTTCAGCCGTAGAGCATCTCTGCGGAAGATAATAGTGCCATTATTCTGCTCAGTCTAGTTTCATATTGATTCATTTTTGGTTCAAGTGTCAGTGATGCAAAGTTTATTAATTATGAAACAGAATGAGTTCAATTCAGTTACAAGCAGCTCTACTTTACAGAATAATGTCATTATTCAACTCAGTTCAGTTCAGCATTGATTCAGTTCAGTTCAACATTGATTCAGTTCAGATCAACATTGATTCAGTTCAGTTCAACATTGATTCAGTTCAGTTCAACATTGATTCAGTTCAGTTCAACATTGATTCAGTTCAGTTCAACATTGATTCAGTTCAGATCAACATTGATTCAGTTCAGTTCAACATTGATTCAGTTCAGATCAACATTGATTCAGTTCAGTTCAATGTTGATTCAATTCAGTTCAACAACAGTATGAATGTTGCAAAGTTTATTGATTATGAAACAGATCAATTCATTATAAGAGCTTCTTTACAGGATAATGTCATTATTCAACTCAGTTCAGTTCACATTGATTCAGTTCAGTTCAACATTGATTCATTGATCAACATTGATTCAGTTCAGTTCAACATTGATTCATTCAGTTCAACATTGATCAGTTCAGTTCAATTAATTCATTCAGTTCAGCATTGATTCAGTTCAGTTGATTCAACATTCAATGTTGATTCAATTCAGTTCAATATTGTTCAGTTCATTCAATGTTGATTCAATTCAGTTCAACATTGTTCAGTTCATCAACATGATTCAGTTCAGTTCAATGATTCAGTTCATTCAACATTGATTCAGTTCAGTTCACATTGATTCAGTTCAGTTCAATGTTGATTCAATTCAGTTCAACATTGATTCAAATCAGTTCAATGTTGATTCAATTCAGTTACACATTGATTCAAATCAGTTCAATGTTGATTCAATTCAGTTACACATTGATTCAAATCAGTTCAATGTTGATTCAATTCAGTTCAACATTGATTCAGTTCAGTTCAGCATTGATTCAGTTCAGTTCAACATTGATTCAGTTCAGTTCAACATTGATTCAGTTCAGTTCAGCATTGATTCAGTTCAGTTCAACATTGATTCAGTTCAGATCAACATTGATTCAGTTCAGTTCAACATTGATTCAATTTGATTCAGTTCAGTTCAACATTGATTCAGTTCAGATCAACATTGATTCAGTTCAGTTCAACATTGATTCAGTTCAGTTCAACATTGATTCAGTTCAGTTCAGCATTGATTCAGTTCAGTTCAACATTGATTCAGTTCAGTTCAACATTGATTCAGTTCAGTTCAGCATTGATTCAGTTCAGTTCAGCATTGATTCAATTCAGTTCAATGTTGATTCAATTCAGTTCAACATTGATTCAGTTCAGTTCAACATTGATTCAGTTCAGATCAACATTGATTCAGTTCAGTTCAACATTGATTCAGTTCAGTTCAACATTGATTCAGTTCAGATCAACATTGATTCAGTTCAGATCAACATTGATTCAGTTCAGTTCAACATTGATTCAGTTCAGATCAACATTGATTCAGTTCAGATCAACATTGATTCAGTTCAGTTCAGCATTGATTCAGTTCAGATCAACATTGATTCAGTTCATTCATTGATTCAGTTCAGTTCAGCAGTGATTCAGTTCAGATCAACATTGATTCAGTTCAGTTCACATTGATTCATTCAGATCAACGTTGATTCAGTTCAACATTGATTCAGTTCACAACATTGATTCGTTCAGTTCAACATTGATTCAGTTCAGTTCGAAATTTATTCATTCAGTCAATTGATTCAATTCAGTTCAACATCGATTCATCAAATTGATTCAATTCATTCAGTTCAGTAACCATCATGCAATGTTCATTAATTGTTAAACGATTCAGCGTGTCATTATTCAGCTCAAATCAGTTCAATGTTGATTCAATTCAGTTCAATATTGATTCAGTTCAGTTCAATAACTGTGAAAGTTGCAAAGTTCATTAATCATTAAACAATTCAGTAATACGTGTTATTATTCAGCTCAATTCAGTTCATTGTTGATTAAGTTCAGTGTTGATTTAATTTAGGTCAATAGCAAATTATGCAAATAAATAAATTGAGCTATAAAGCAGCTCTACAGAAGACAACATTGTCTTTATTCAGCTCAGGTTCAATGTTGATTCAATTCAGTTCAACTGAATCAATTATGAATTATTCAATTATTCAGCTCAAGTCAGTTCAGTGTTCAGTTCAAGTTGTCAGTATTGTCACTGTTTTGTTTTTAAAGCCATAATTACATCCACCACACATTAATTTAACTCAAACACTCAAGTTAAAACATTGTTTATCTGATAAACATCTGCTCGTAAATCTAAAAAAGGCCATTCGTTTCACAGCAAGTATACACTGAGACTGAGCCCCTCCACCGTTATAAATACAGTCTCCATGTGCATGTGCGAGGGTTTGACTCGCTCGAGTCCGTCAATGATGAAGGACACGTCCTTGATGAGACGTCCAACCACAGCTGATAACAGCCAGAGTCACGTTCAGCGGCCGCAGCTTCATTTAAATGCAGGAGAGAGACCATTACATGTCAAAGTGCTGAGAGTATTACAGAGCACAGTGATTGAAGGAAAGAACGGAGACTGAAGTCAATTACTCTGAAACAAGGATTAAGTAAAGCCTGTAATTATGTCTTATATAAAGATTGTTCTGTGTGTGGATGAATATTGCTACTAAATGAGTTTCTGACTTCCTTTCATGTTTTATAGACATGATAGAGGTGAAACATCTGAGTCCCAATATAATCAACTAGTTACACTCTGTAAACTCACGTTTGAGCCCAATAGATATCCAAAGTAAAGAAGATTTTCACCTGTTTATTTTTAAATATAGAAAGTAATACATTTATTCATTTATTCATTTATTCATCTAGGACACATTAAATTGATAAAACGTGATAGTAAATACCAGGATTGTTATTTTTACACAAAAAGAAAAACAATTAAAAAGTGGTAAATTAAAAAAAGAATAGTACTTATAAAATAATCATAATATAATATAGATTTTTATAAAAATAAAATAAACGTTAAATGCAATAAAATCAAAAAATGAAAATTAATACTTTTATTCATCAAGGTCACATTAAAATGATGAAAAGTGACAGTGAAGACAGGTTTATAATTGTTAACTAAAACACATGCGCACACACACACACGCACGCACGCATGCACGCACACACACACACACACACACACACACACACACACAGCCACATGCACACACACACACACACACACACACACACACACACACACACACACACACACACACACACACACACACACACACACACACACACACACACACACACACACAAGTTGCCAAGGCTATACAAAATATATAAACAGAAAAAACCTACAAAATTTAAAATAAAAATTTGAATTATATAAACTAATTCAAAACATAAATAAAAACTACTATCTCATTTATACTAAAATAACACCAATAAAACACATGGATCATATGTTGTACAGTTTCATAGCTCCATCATATCTGTCTGATTATATTGAATAATAAAATACTGTTTTTTTTTTATGGAAATTAATAGTTTTATTCAGCAAGGATGCATTAAATTGATCAAAAGTGACACTAAAGACATTTATAATGTTTCTAATTCAAATACATTCAGTTCTTTTGAACTTTCTGTTCATCAAAGAATCCTGAAAAATAAAATGTATCACTGTTTCCACAAAAGATTATTGTGTAGCACAACAGTTTTCAACATTGATAATAATCAGAAATGTTTCTTGAGTAAATCAGTATATTATTATGATTTCTGAAGATCATGTGACACTGAAGACTGGAGTAATGATGCTGAAAATACACAGAAATAAATTACATTTTACAATATATTTCATATAGAAATAAATGCAGTCTTGGTGCAGAATAGACCAAGATAGATCTGTGTCTAGTGCAGATAGACAGTGTTTGGTTTCTACCATGAAACTCATGGATCTGTCTGGGGTTATTCAGGTATCTTCACGTGTCGCTCACGAGCTTTCAGAAGGATTCTAATCTCCTCTAATCGCTGGGAGATGTGCGGTATTTTACCCAAGGTCATGAAGGATGTGTGGAACAGCACGTCTTTACCTGAGACATTTCCAAACTCAATCTGTCAAGCTGTGTAATTCCAGCCTGGAAACGGCCTGACGCTGCTGGGGAGGAATAGAGATAGAAATGGGAGTTTTAAAAGAAATACTCTAAAAAAAAAAAAAAGGTTTATTTGTCACATACACAATTATACAGAGTATAATGAGGAGTGAAATGTGTTCTCTGCATTTGACCCATCCAAGTGCACACACACCTGGAGCAGTGGACACACACACACACACACACACACACCTGGAGCAGTGGCCACACACACACACACACACACACACAAACACCTGGAGCAGTGGACACACACACACACACACACACACACACCTGGAGCAGTGGACACACACACACACACACCTGGAGCAGTGGACACACACACACACACACACACACACACACACACACCTGGAGCAGTGGACACACACACACACACACACACACACACACACACAAACACCTTGAGCAGTGGACACACACACACACACACACACACACCTGGAGTAGTTGACACACACACACACACACACACACACACCTGGAGCAGTGGCCACATACACACACACACACACACACACAAACACCTGGAGCAGTGGACACACACACACAACACACACACACACACACCTGGAGCAGTGGACACACATACACACACACACACACCTGGAGCAGTGGACACACACACACACACACACACCACACACCTGGAGCAGTGGACACACATACACACACACACACACACACACACACAAACACCTTGAGCAGTGGACACACACACACACACACCACACACACACACACACCTGGAGCAGTGGACACACACACACACACACACACACACACCTGGAGCAGTGGACACACACACACACACACACCTGGAGCAGTGGACCACACACACACACACAAACACACAAACACCCACACACACACACCTGGAGCAGTGGACACACACACACACACACACACACACACACACACACACACACACACCTGGAGCAGTGGACACACACACACACACACTTGGAGCAGTGGACACACACACACACACACACACAGACCTGGAGCAGTGGACACACACACACACACACAGTGGACACACACACACACACACACACACACACACACATGGAGCAGTGGGCACACATACACACACACACACACACCTGGAGCAGTTGGGGGTTCGGTGCCTTGCTCAAGGGTCTCAGTCGTGGACAATTCCTGCTGGAGCCGAGATTCGAACCCACAACCTCGGGTTACAAGTCTATGCATTAGAGCCATACTACACGATCTCTATTCTAACTAAATCTGCTTGGAAGATGAATGTGAGAGACACTAGAAATATCATCCAAGTGCAACAAAGTTCTTTTAACGTGTTGCTGCAGCGGTGGAAAGAGTATATTTTATTCATAAGGCACTTTTCATGAATAGAGTACAAAATATGGCCTGGAACACTTAAAAATGAAGTCATTTTTCTTTTTCAGCAAATAATAAAAGAAGCCTTGAGTTTGATGAGATGCTTAACCTTCAGAAAATGCTGATCATTCGGTCAAAAGAAATCATTTAGGAGGGGTTTTATAGAAGATTTCTATGAGTTTTATATATTTAAAAGCACACAAATTAATGTTTTTGGTAAAAAAAAAAATTTGATTGGATAAGATTTACGTATTTTTGACATATTTGACAAATTAAACAAATGTGTCTTTGAAAATATTTTGAATAGAATGCAGTAAGAAATACTAAAAGTAATAAAGCATTAAAAATAAAAAGCATGACAGTTTAGATTGAATCATCTCAAACAGTAATAAATATATATATTGCTTGCTAAATATTGTGTCAGAAAACAACTTTCAGAAGAGCATTTACATATAGCTAAAATGATGAATTTTGACAGTGTTATAACTCAATTGAATCAACACTGAACTGAATAATGACACTGTTATCTTCTGTAGAGCTGCTTTAGGCTATCTTAAACTCAATGTTTCATGGTGACTTTAGTGCAACATTTTCCTATTTATTAATGTGAAGTTGCTTTGAAAAAATCTGTATCACATCCACCTTACTTTGCAATGCGGCGCTAGGCTACATTAGCCGCTAGAAGAGAAACAAAGTGCAGTACACAGTAAGAATACTCTTTATGGATATGATAAGAAATGAAAATAATATGATAAGAAATGCCAGTTTGCTAAATAAAGACCCATAATGCATGTTTGTACAGATACAATAACTGGAAGAGAATGAAACCGGAAGCTGTGCACATTCAAGTTACAAATGGCGCGCCGCTCTTACATTAAGCTGTATTAAATATTACTTCACATAAATGGCCATCGATGGAGAAAGATATTGTTGTAGTCAGCTGGTATAGTTACATCTACTAGTAGGAGCAAACTAACTAAACTAATCCGTTATTATGTGTTTTTGCTGGGCGGGTTTGGTAAAGACATCAGCTAAATGTAAAGTAGTTAAAGTAGTTTTAGCACAGTAAACCCCTGCTGTTTTAAAAGACACCGGTTCGATGAGATGACTCATAATAAAGATCTGAAGTGTTTTGAATCGTTTACAGCTGCCTGCGTGAGTTAATGCACATTCTGTTCAAATCCATTTCATTTCATTTTAACACTATTGACTGCGTGCGTCTGTTTGAATACACCACAGGTTTAAGAACCAGAGAGAAAATGATTAAAGCATTTACCCCCCCCATACTGGCACACATCAGCAGGACGAGCCCGGGCTGATGTAAATGTCAGAACAGCAAGCGCTACTGAAAATCAACTCCAAAACATCCGACATAATGCAGACTGACATCCTCGGTGCATGCTGTAGTTTCATTAAGCAACCGTGTTGTAATAGTTTAGCCGTGCATTATTATCAGGGACTGACGACTTTATGAATTATTTAAAAGGGCACAAGCTTTGGGTACCAGAACAATGTGTATTTATTATTTGAACCTAAACTAACTATATGATTACTGGCGCATCGCTATTTTAATCAAGAAGAACTGAATCTGGTGAGAACTGCTATCATCAATTATTAGAAAGACACCATTATCGCTTTCAAGGTAGTCCCATATTAACTATGTTAAATCAAAGTAATACTGTTTGTATGTGTCGTATTATAACAGGGTCTGAATGGTTTGGTGAATGGTCTGAAAGTTCAGTCGTCACGACACAGTAACGCAGTAAATTCCCTACTAAAAAAAAAGAATAAAAAGCATAGAAACTATCCCCCCCCCCCCCAGTAATAGCCAGCCATACACTGTATGGGTCAAAATGATACATTTTACTTTTATGCCAAAAATCATTTAGAATATTAAGGAAAGATCATGTTCCATGAAGATATTTTGTACATTTCTTACTGTAAATATATCAAACATTCATTTTTAATTAGTAATATGCATTGCTAAGAACTTCATTTGAACAACTTTAAAGATGATTTTCTCAATATTTAGATTTTTTTGCACCCTCAGATTCCAGATTTTCTAATACTTGTATCTCAGCCAAATATTGTCCTATCATAACAAAACATAGATCAATGGAAAGATTATTTATATGCCCAATGATCCATGACCCATGCATTTGTGTTCTGCATTTAAACCATCCAGGTATATGTATATATACACACACACACACACATGCTGGGGTGCTCGGGGAGCAGTTGGGGGGACACCTCAGTCGTGGTATTGAGGGTGAAGAGAGCGCTGTACATTCACTTCCCCCCACCTACAATCCCTGCAGGACCCGAGACTCGAACCCACAACCTTTGGGTTACAAATCTGACTCTCTATCCATTAGGCCACGACTGCCCCAAAACTGAACTGGACTGAACTGAAAGTACACCCTAATAAAAATCAACTGAACAATAACACTTTGAACAATTTCAACAATAATGATAATAATACTTTCAAAAGCATAAACATAAACATTTGAAAAACAAATAGTGTATACCAGAGGTCTTCAATGCTCCAATAATCTCAGAACTAATCAAGCTCTTCGGGGGCACTGGAAACACACGCAGGTGTGCTGATCAATCTGTGCAGGACAGTGGGTCCCCGGAGCAGGGTTCAAGACCGATGCTGTACAGTTTGAACTGAACATAATCAATCGTCAGAGAATGTATAAATATAAATAAATGTTAGATATTGGCCCTTTTACATACTGTGATGATACGTTTCCATGGTTATTAATGTTGTAAATGTACATTTACTATACATGGTAAAATAAGTTTAATAAATACATATTTTGTAAATTAAACACCCAATTGATGCTTTTTACAACAAAACAAAAACTTCTGTTTCTGAATTACTAAGTGAAAACTGTTTCTATACTAATTTTTTTCTGTTTACTTTGTGTTTTCTTACGTCTTTTGATCAGCGTAACAATCTCTCTCCTTTGGAAAGTCATAGAATCATATAATGCATTTTTATATTGCTTCTGGGGCAAGTGAGAGTGTAAAAATATATTAAAGTTTCCGTTCACCTCTATAAAAGTTCACCCAATATGACATCTTCTGTTTCTGAGAAACCTGGAAATGTTTCTCAGAATACAAATTTAAAGATTAAATTTATGAGATAATGGATGCATAGCTAAACTAGGAAATATCCTTTTCAAAAATCTGGTCGCTTTATTCCAGGCTGGATGTGGGTTGAGCATGCTGCTATTTCCAAAACTGGATGCACGATGCACGTGGAGTAAATCATTAATGCACACAGACTCGTTGGCGTGCGTACAGTACAGCAGTGCTGAGAGCAGCATAACCTGTATGGGAACTATAGGCTCAGCTAAACGCTACGAGTGTTTTCCATTCGCTCCGGTGAGTGACAGCCGGCTGATATGGAGCGGGAATGCCCACTCTTCTAGAAGGTAATCAAGGAGTAATGCTGACTTATAAACAGAGCAGATTTGAGTTGAGCTCGCAGTCATATGAGTCCTCTCCCCTCAGTCTGCCATGCCTCCTCGGGTTTATATAATCCAGATCTGGCCTCATTTCCAGCGCTGATCTCACGCGGCTCAGCCACTTTAACACTCAAGCAAATTCAATCTGCCAAAGACTTGCTTCCAGCCTGGC
>CM049874.1:2195063-2207563 GCA_027474115.1 Schizopygopsis malacanthus | reverse complement strand
TGGTGTTGGCTCCTGCCCTGCTCTCTGTGGTCCTCCTGGTTGTTGACTCTCCTGACCTGGACTCGGCTAGGTCTGGTGCTTCTGTGATCGCTCCGAGTGTCAAGCCTCTGCTTCTTTGACCAACCTGTTTTCCAGTCGTGAGATCTCCACCAAGAGCCCTATTGTTTGGACCGTGTCCCCTCCTTTCTTGTGCTGTGACCTTGTCAATAAATACCCCCCCCCCCCCCCCGCTCATTCTGCATCTGGGTCCTCCCTTGGCAAACCCTGACAGAATCAATAAATATTGGATGAGAAACTTAAAAACACACTTACAAATTAGAAATTTTGACTTGGCAATTAACAGAGTTTTTTTTAAGCTGGACTTTTAAAATTGCAGAATTTAATAAAAGCTAAATAAAGTTCAATATACATTTTTAGGGAAGGGAACTAATGTCAACACTGCATATAAGAAAGATGATTACAACCTACTGAAAATACAAAATAAATTGTAATTATTAATACACACTATATAATGAACAAAAATGACATTAAAACATTTTTTCATAAATTACACGTAAATTTCACAAATAATTGCAATGAAATGGCATGTAACACTGAATTGAATGTAAAGCAAGCAGAAAGACTGAAATAGAATTTCCTTGTAAAACATGCTTCAATAATCTTTGCTTTATTTACAGCTTTGAGAAAATAATAAAACCACCAAGTCTTGGATTCAATCTTTGTATTAACTTGTTTTCTTCTAAGTGGTTGATCATTGATCTGAACGTATGCGCCTCTGTTTCTGAGTGAATATTGACTTCAGTGTGAACAGACAGGTTAAAACTCATTTCATATTCATGACAACTCAACTTGAAAGTTTAATTTCGCCTTTTGCATGAAGATGAAAGCCATTAAACACGAAGAGACGACTCTAGGACCGCAAACACTCAATATTTGAAACACTTTGCAACAGAAAGCGTAGAGAAGCATCGCCACAGGCACTCAGAGCCTCAGAAGAAATACAAACCGCCTCGGGCTTCAGCACAAAGAGCAACTTATTCGTTCATGCTAGACTGAAAACGACCACATTTATAAGGCCATGTGAACATGCAAACAGAAATTGAAGGAACTCACAATTGACTTCTTTCAGTGTGAATGAAGCCGGAGATGGACTTTAATGGAGACGGTCCACTTCAGTATTCAACAAGCTGCTCTCAAACACTTGACAGGGGTTTAATATGAGCGCAGAACTGGATTAATGGAGATCTTTTTTCACACATTAGTTGTAGCAGCGGAAATGTTTTACATGTATTGTCCATTCCTGGTTGAAGCAAACATCCTTATAGTATCTGTCTGTTATTATGAGATTAAATACATTTTCATTTATTCACTTAGCAGACGCTTTTCAAAGCGATTTACGATTGAGGAATACAATAAGCGATTCATCACAAAGAGGCAAGAAATACAGGAAGATAGGGACATTTATATATCATTTAGGAACATCTGCTTCATATATACTGCTGTAGTTCATCAGTAAGATTTATGTTTTTAAATAAGTCTCTTCTGCTCATCAGGGATGCATTTATTTGATCAAAAATACGGAGAAGAAAAGAAAACAGTGATGTATTACAGTTTGAAATAACTCTTTTCTATGTGAATATGTGTTAAACTGTCATTTATTTCAGTATTTTCAGCATCATTACTCCAGTCTTCAGTGTCACATGATCTTCAGAAATCATAATAATATACTGATTTACTGCTCAAGAAACATTTCTGATTATTATCAATGTTGAAAACAGTTCTGCTGAAAACCATGATATATTTAGTTTTTCAGGATTATTTGATGAACAAAGTAAAAAAAAGCAGCATTTATTAGAAATATAAAACTTTTGTAACACTTTAAATGTCTTTACCTGTTATTTTAGTATCTTTGAGATTTTGTTTCAATTTTTATATTTTGCATTTTCATTCTAATTTTAGTTCAAATTGAGTGTTTTTGTCATTTTAGTATTTTTATGTATGTGTATATATATATATATGTATGTGTGTATATATATGTGTGTTTCAGTTATTTTAGTACATCAAGTTTAACTGAATTAAAATGAGAAATGTAGTTGATTTTTTTTGTGTTTTATATTTTATTTGTAAAAACCGGAAATAAAAGTAAAAAAAAAAAAAAGTTAAAAAAAAGTAAAAAAAAAAGTCCTCATAAAAGTAAAAACATATATATCATAAAAATATACATTATATTATGATTATTTAAGTATTATTTTTTTACCACTAATGTTTTTATTCACTTTAAATCAATTCGGTTCTATTTAACATACTTTTTTCTGAATTATATCACCGATTCCAAAAATAAATAAATGTATAAATTAATTAGCACAACTGCTTCTAACATTGATAATAATCATAAATGTTTCTTGAGCAGTAAATCAGTATATTATTATGATTTCTGAAGATCATGTGACACTGAAGACTGGAGTAATGATGCTGAAAATACAGATTTGATCACAGAAATAAATTACATTTTACAGTATATTAACACAGAAAACCATTATTTTAAATGGTAATAATATTCCACAATATTAATGTTTTTTTTCTGTATTTTTGATCAAATGCAGAGTTGCAGAGTTTTTTCAAAATCGTACTGATCCCAAACTTTTGAACGGCAGTGTTTAGATATTACACTTTATTCAAGACCGCATTTCAGTGCAAAAACGGACATACTGGGTCTAGTTTGGACTGTTTTCCACACATTAGCTGTAGCAGCTGAAACGTTTTACCTATATTGTTCATTCCTGGTTGAAGCAAACATCCATATGGTATCTGTCTTGTTATTATGAGATTACATTTGGGAACATCTGCTCCAAATATACTGGATATTGTGATGTGTTGAAGACAAAATCAGTGAAAAACTGACACACTTTGTTCAGTCTGTAATTAATTCAGTTTGCACATGTAAACACAGAAATGACAAGATATGATAGTGACTTATAAATCCATCAAATAATTGCTATATTCAGTCAAATCCTGTACAGGCAATAGAAACGAGAAGAAACACTGACGTGCCGCAGCGGCTGCTGTTTTTGCATAACAATCTCTCCAGACCGCCTCGAGCCCTGTATGAAATTTTCATTGGCATTTGCTGAATAACAAACCCTTGTGTAAAAAGAGGCTCTGGTTGTTGTTTCCTTCACTGAGTCACACATTAGACAACTGAAGGAAAATAGTGAGGGGGGGGAAGGGATTCATTTTTGGTTTTAGACTCTCGTGGTGCTTCTTATTAGTCGACGTGGACAAACGCCGCTAACATTTAAAGGGAGTTAATATTGCACGGTGACCTGTAGGCTGTAGGTTATATACTGTACATGTTGTGCTTTGACTGCATATGCCTTTTAGATACACAAACTCAAAGATTTGCAAAATGATTTTCCTAGCATTGCTAATTCAATCTAAAAAGTAACTGGTTTGCCTGCCAGGACTGTCAATATAAATGTTACAAAATTCTTCTTAATATAGTTTAACCAGTGCAAAAAAAGTGCAAAGATCTGCAGAATCCATAGATAAGTACACCGGTAAGAATGTAACACAATGAAACAGTGAGTTAAAGCCTTGATATAAATGTGCACGGTCACAACGTCTTTAAGACAAGTGTCACTTTTATATTCACACAGAAACCATTCAAGGACCTCTGAATGTATTAAACAGATGATACAGAAGTAAAAGAAGGTTGTATTTATGTTTCCGACGCATGATATGTATGAGAATATGGTGCGAATCTCACAAAAAAAAATATTTTAAAAGAAAAAAAATATTTTCCTTTAGAAATATAAACCTGGTTTGAAAGACCAATAATATTTGTTTCACTGTGATTTTTATATATATATATATATATATATATATATATATATATATATATGTGTGTGTGTGTATATATATATATATAAATTTGATTAATTGTCCCACAATGCAAAATAAAATGTATAAATAACAAAATAATAGTAATAACTACGCTTCATTTTCTTTATGCAAAATCTAAATAAAATATACATTTATAAATATGATGTATAAATAATTTATTAAATAATTATTTCGACATTAATGATAATTATTTTTATTATTATAGTTTTTTTTTGCAAAATGAAAATGGGGGAAAACTGTCTTTTCGAGCAAAATGTCACAATGAAAAAGAAAAAATAAGAGCAATAATTAGTCTTCATTTTCTTTATGCTAAATAAAAATAAAATATACATTTAGAAATATAAAATTATATTTAATTAAAAACATAAAAACTAATTTTCTTTCTTTTGAATTTTGAAGCGCAATAATATTTTTTTTTGTGAGATTCACCCTAATATCTCTCAGATAAAATATTTTCTCCCAAACTATTTTTTTTTGTTGAAAAATCCATATTTCAGAACTGTGTGAAGGTTGTCCTTTTCTCATGAACCTCCAAATAGTCTGGTTCGAAATGAAGCTTGGCTTTCAGTTCCCAGTATTCGCTTCTGCTGGGCTCTATGTAGACGGCGGTTGGCGTCGAGCAGTACACCATGGTCTGCTGTACCCTTTCCGGATTCAAGTATTGATGTCTCCCCTCAAAGTCTGGCGCGCCGTGAGCTGATGCAAGCGTGCCATGCTTACATGCTACATTACCCCTGTAAGAGGCCTGCTGGTCCCTAGCCAAGATATCTCGGTAAAAGTAGTTGTCGTCCAAGAGAGGAGAATGTCTGTTGAGCGCGTCTGGAGTGCCGGCGCTGAACTCGGAGCTTATCGCGTTGCTCCCGACGTCTTCATCCGAATTATTGGATGCCAGAACTCTATTGAGTTCTTCGAAGTCTCTGTAACTCTCGATTGTGCTTCCCTCACCATAGGGGCTGTTCTTTGCAGCGCTTTCTGTTGTAGGTGGGATGTATTCGTAGACTTGGCCCGCCGGCGTTCTAGACTTCGCCCTGTCGGTGTAGATTGCATTGAAGGAGCTCGCATTGGCGGTTACCGAAGCCAGGCGTTCAGACTTTTTACGCCGCTTCATTATGACCACAAACAATCCAGCGGCGACGAAAACGGATAATATGAAAAGGAGCAACAAAGCGAGAATAAGAACAGAAAGGGGGACCGTGGGATACTGCGTGTCATAATCCAAGGCTGTTTCTAAAGTGATAGTACTACCAGGAAAGGATTCCTCCGAGGGCGGCACGACAGAAGATTGCGCGTTTGAGCTTTCCGGGCAGAGATGAGATGAGCGAACATATCGCATATCCTCTCCCGAGAGACTCAGCGGAGATTCACAAACGACGCTGTTCACCAAGATACCGGTGCTGAGCTGCTCCAACCAGTTTTTCATCTCCACCGCGAGACACGAGCAATCCCAAGGGTTCTCGAAGAGATCGATCTGCACCAGCGCCGTTAGGTCTTCAAGAACGCCGCCAACCGGAAGAGTTCGTAAATGGTTGCTGCGCAGGTTCAATCGAGCCAGGCTTAATCCGTCAAAGACGCCAAGTGGTAGAGTCTTGAGGAGGTTGTTGTTGAGAAACAGCAATTGAAGATTGGGCGCTTGTTGAAAGGCGCCAACTGCGATCTCTCGAATAACGTTATACTCCAAATACAAAAACTGCAAGCTTTGTAAACCGTAAAACATCTCCTCGGTGAGCCGCTCGATTAGGTTGCCGTTTAAGTAAAGCCGCCTTAAGTGTATAAGCTGGCCGAATGTCTTATCGTGAATGATGGCTATACGGTTGTTGCCTAAGTGGAGCAAATCCAATCCGGTTGCGCCATTGAAGTCGGAACTGCACACCGAAGAGATGTAGTTTCCGGTTAGATACATTTTTTTGGGGTTGTACGGCTTGGGATCAAGATCCGAGATGCTTTCGATTTTCCGCTCTTGGCAGTTGACGTTCAACCCGAGGTCTGAGATTTGGAGATTGCATGTGCATGCGTCGGGACAGTCTAGAGGAACCGGAGATTTGGTTTGGTAGGCCAACATTGGACCGTAATTCTGCGGCTTGCTTGAAGACGAGCGCGAAGTGGGTTTAACGCGAAGTTTTTCTGATAAACGGCTGCTTTTTGTGGCGCGTAAGATGGTTGAGGATGCAAATCCCGCTGTGAACGTCGCTGACGTGGTTTTGCTGCTGTGAGCCGGTTCAGCGCGCATTTCGTATTCGGCGATGGCTCTGCGGGGACACAGTTCTTGCTTTGAGATTTCGTCAAGGTCTCGTCCGTGCAATCGAAAGGGAGTCTCGCAAACCACATCTCCGACCAAAGCAGTGTAAGATATGCTTTCAAGCCAGGCTTTTAGCGCAATTAATTCGCAAGAACAATTCCACAGGTTTTCTTCAAGCTGTAACTCCACAATGTGACTCAGGTGCTCCAGAAGGCCGATATAGGGAAGCACTTTGAGTTGATTGCCTCTCAGGTCGAGATGAGTTAAAGGAACATACTGAAAGATGTTGTTTGGCAGAGCGGATAGTAAATTGTCATTGAGGATGAGCACCTCTAAGTGACGTAAAACGCTCAGGGCTTTCGGCTCAATGGGGCTAATATAATTATAGTCAATCTGTAGGTACTCCAGGCTTTCAAGTCCAAGAAATGTGTCGTCCTTTAGTGCTTCGATTTTGTTATTGTTTAGGTGCAGTCGCTTTAATCCCTGGAGTCCGTTAAAAGCACCACCTTCGATTTCTGATATATCGTTGTTGCCTAGATGTAAAATGGTGAGTCCTTCATACTGAACGAAATCGTTGAGCGAGACTTTCTTCAACAGATTCCCTGTGAGCAGAAGATGATAAGTAGTGAAGTGTAAAGGTGTTATCTCAGACAGATTGTTAATTCCTCTGTTTTCACAGCTGGCTGTAAAAATACCGTCTCTTTCTTCACAGATGCACAGACCTGTACATATATCCCCATAAATGTCGAACGTCTCAATTAAGGTGATAAACATGGCGAAAGACAGTATGGCCAATATCCACAAATGCATGTTCATGACGATGGATGGTGGTTGAGTAGATATTGTGTGCTGTCATCTGAAAAGAGGAAAAATGCAATGTTAATTCATAAACAATATCAATTCAGCATATAAAACCAATGCTAAATGCACATAATAAATATATACGCGTGCATAATATCAGAATTATACAACTGTTTAAAAGAGACGAAAATTCTTGCTAATCAATTTGGATCAATATGCACTGCACAAATTATTATCTTAGTATTTCTGCTCGTTTTCCAGAACAAATTTCATTCTTTGATTAAGATACATTTACATGAGAAGCAAAATGACTTACGGTATTAAGTCTTGTTTTCTTAAAAATGCATCAAAATTAAGTTTCTTGCATAAAATAAGAAGAAATCTGGCAATGGAGTAAAAAAATAAAATAAGAATTTTTCTTGTCCAAAAGCAGATTTTCCTTGTCTTGTCAAAACAAGACTTAATGTATTAAGTCATTTTGCTTCTCATGTACATGCATCTCGATTTAAAAATATGTATATATTTGTACTGGAAAACACGACAGAAATACCAAGTAAGTAAATAATTTTTTGCTGTTTGTCAACATGTGATATGCCTTAAAATATGACTCTAAAAGCACGGAAATTCAAGAAATATTTAGTAACCAGTTAGCTTATGTCATCTTAAGACTTGTTGCATATTGTTGGGTGTGTGCAGTTCATTTAAATGCATTTTAGGAACAGTTTTCTTTAGTTTCTTTACAAAAAGCGGTGTTGCCACTTGATGCACAGTGTAAACTCTGGGTCCTGAAGCAGAACCAGCTGAGAGACACTGTACTGAACAGCATCTAGGTGTGTCTATGTCATCTTGTGAAAGACACGCATAGGGTTCAAATATAACTGTAGGCTAACTGCTGCATATACTAAAGCCAAAACAAGCGATATGCATGATGACATGTTACATGAGACAAAAGCCACTGCTTCAGTGATACTGTTCTGACTCAGTAATATCAGACGTTATAAGGAGAGTAGACCATCTACTTGTATTTCACTGAAAAGGAAGAAATTGCAACACTGAGTATGGTGGCTTGAGTCCCGCCTTACAGGTAAAAGAGTCAATAATTGAATAGAAGCATTGCCTATTTATGTATGCATGTGCTTGAATGTGCACACTGTGAACTGCATTCAAGTCATGTCGGAAAGATTGTTTTTATGAGTTGAATGCATATGAACGGCATCACAATGTCATATTACATTACACATACATGTTCTGATTTGGGGGTGTGTTGGTTATAAAACACGGTTGATGCAATGGATGCACTGTATATATATATATAGCTGACAGTAAAAAAAAAAAATTCACAAAACTAGCAAGGTTGCATGTACAAAATATGATTATTGTACAATTACAATGCACGTTTTTATTCATCAATGAGGTAAACACATTGCCGTATTCTAAGTTGTAATCGCCATCTTGCTCAAGACGAAGTGATTTAAATGCACTTGACTTCATAATTACGACTTGGCAACACTTAAATATGAACTTTGCAGAGGGACTTGAACGCACCACGACTAAGTTTGGATCCTCACACTCAGTGGCTCCATGATTTCTTTGTTGGTGGTGCTAAGGGGGGGCTTAACAGTTCAAAGTAATGAATGCCTATAAGCTTCAGCTATCTAAGTAGCATGCAAATTCAGCCATCTTGTTTTTTTTATACAGCAGCTTCGAAAAAGGCATATTTTAAATGTTTTTTCTGTGGTATTAACTTCTCATATGCCACTGTAGTAATATAACTTCTAATGCCAACTGACAAATAAGACAATTTATACATAGAAAAAGAGAATTTTCTTTTCTTTTTTCATAGTTTTATTTATATTTTTACACATAGGTCTATCTATTTAGTCATTTTTCCTGGACATCAAGTGTCAATCACTTTCAACTGCAACTGGCAGGAAAACATGGTCAAATCTAATATTTTTTTTCAATAAATAAAGTGAAGACAATTCATACAACTATTTCCACACAGTGGCATAGCGGACGAGCAAGCAGGGCACACACTGCGGGGGGGTCCCGCGGTAACCTCCCCGTGCTGAGTTGACATATCATGTGTCGATGATAGCCAGATGTATTATCAAAAGCATCAAAAATGGGCAATATTAAGAGGTTTTAGCATTTCTAATTAATGTAGGCCTGTTACATTCTTATTATTATTATTATTATTACTTATTAAATTAGCTAGGCTACAGGCATGACGCGCTGTGAGGATAATTAAAGTTTAGGCTATTAGCTTACTCCTCATTGTAAATCCTTTTTTTAAAGTTTTTTTTAAAACGGGTCTATTTATTTATACAATGTATTATAGGCCTATAATTAAAATCCTTAACACTGTAGTCATCAATGAAAATTAAGAGCAGCTTTATTTCGTGCACCAATTTTCAAAAACCTGTTTAACACGAAGTGTTATGTTTTACGGGCCACAAGAGAAATATTAAGTGAATAAGTTAAGACAGTTATATACCGTTATTATCAGCATATGTTAGAAAGCTCCTTCAGTTTTAGTTATTTTCACTTTCTCTATAGTGAATTGACTGATGTTCACCAGCATAACTCTTGCACACAGTGTTGCTTGACCCCTTCCCCATAATATAAATTGTTTGTAGGCCACATATTAGGCACTTCTTTTTTAGTTTTTGTACATTTATTTTTCAATTTTAATGAAAGTGACGTCAAAAACAGGAACATCCGGAAATCCTTGGGGTGGCGGTGCCAGGGCTAAGCAAGTTTCTATAGCTGCCACTGCTCACAATAATTACTAATTGCATCATCTTACCACTCAAAACGATAATTAGTAAAATCGCCAATAGGTGCAAAAACAAACAAACACGCAAACAAGAAACATCGGTCGGAAAATCGACATGCATTGGATTAGAAAGAACTTAAAATATAGGAAGCCATGTTAGTTATTTACTCCAAAAGTATTAACTTAATATGCATTTCATATGAATTGCTAACCTAACTTACTAGGCTATTAATTATGTTGCAGTGTTCATTGCTAAGCCGATTCATTACTACAGCAACTGACAATTTAACTTGGCTGCAAATTATTTTAGGCTACAAGTAAACTAATAACCTAGCCTCAGATCAATATTTCATATCCATATATTTATTTAACTCCCACGTAACCGTGTACGCGTGTTTATACACAGCCAGCGGGTTGTTATCACACAATACACCTCTTCATGATGACATGCTGTCGGGGTTTTGTTTTGTGATAATGAACGAAGGACTGCATTACCGCATCTATAGCCACTATGCGTTCGCATCAGATTACATCTACAACAACCAGACTGATATGAGCTGGGAAAAGTTCAACGACGTTAAACGCCTGCTCTCTCTCTCTCGCACATGCGAAGGACTGATTCACTTGCATGCTTGGTGAATTTCAGTTGCATATTTTCCTGTTGGATGGTTATTATTTCTGTCTGACAAACAGCAAGACATCACGCTATGGCATTGATTCACTCACTCTAATCTAATAGTGCCAATAACTTCTCCATCGCCGCGTATTGCAATCGATCGATGTCGAATAATAAGTAAAGACTATTCCCAAACAGTCAATGCAAATGTTGTTCATCTTACCCGCGTGCACCGCAGAGAGAAACGCGCATCTCATCTGGAGAGATGTTGTTGTTGCTGTATTTCCATGTTAATTCGGTTCCCGGATCTTAGTGGACGGTGATGCTCCTCAAGCAACCATTTCTCTGACTAACATGCCGATGACTCGGAAATCTCAACAGCTGTGGGAGGGGGAGGAACAAAACACTGGCATATGAGGATGAATGAATTCAAATGAATCACGTTTATTAAATCAAACACTGTTGTACAAGGGTCAGAGAGAGAAATGACCACTGCAGTGGCCTTAAAAGTATTTGGACACTTGAGTCATCATAGGCTACTTATGGATGTCATTGCGTTATATCAGGGCTTTCCAGACTCATGATGTTCGTGCAAGCTGATATAAAGTAATTAAAGGTTTAAATTATGTATGTTTTGCATATCTGGACTCCATGCATTAGACAGCAAACCCAGTGTCATTTCTTTTTAAAGACACAGCACAAGCACGCTTTTTTAAGCAAAGCTTAAGTGTGAAATAATAAAACAAGACACCTATTAATGACGCCTGCTATGAACGTGAAGAGAGCTGACTTTGTACACTATAACAACAAGATAAAAAAGAAGTGAAAATGATGAAGAGAACTGAATTAGTAAAGAGAGTTAAGCCAAAAATGACAAATTGTTGATAATGTGCTTACCTTAAAGTCAATCAAGATTAATTTGAGTTTGTTTCTTCATCAGATTTGGAGAGATGTAGCATTGCATCAGTGTCTCATCAATGGGTCCTCTGCAGTGAATGGGTGCCGTCAGAATGAGAGTCTGATAAAAACATCACAATAATCCACTCCGGTCCATCATTTAATGTCTTGAGAAGACATAAGCTGCATGTTTGTAAGAAACATTGAAAAAGTGGTCTGGTGTGAATCAGGAGAGAAATCTGCACCGATCAAGCACCGTTTACAAGTCTATTTTAAAGTTAAAACGTCTTAATGATAGATTTATTTCTTACAAACACGCAGCTTTTGTCTTAAGATGTTAACTCTCAATTGTAAGTCGCTTTGGATAAAAGCGTCTGCTAAATGAATAAATGTAAATGTTAACTAATGGAGTGGTGTGGATTATTGTGATGTTTTTATCAGCTGTTTGGACTCATTCTGACGGCACCCATTCACTTAAGAGCATCCATTGCTGAGCAAGTGATGCAATGCTAAATTTCTCCAAATCTGATGAAGAAACCAACTCAACTTAATCTTGCATGGCCTGAGGCTGTATGAATGCTATTCTGAATTCTAGTTATGCATTATGCAGTGATGCATCATTTACTCAATCATGCGCAAAATGGTAAAATGGACATTGTGTGATCCATATGTAATAAAACTACACATTACTGTAACACTTCTCCGATGCATCTGTAATTAAGAGCCATTTCTATTTTCTCTCCATTTATATTAAGCAGATGCAACGAATACAGAAACTGCTTCATATTCATATCACACATTTATATCATTGTGCACAGCATGGAATATGCCATTTCCCTGCGTGGGATTATGATTTGACTAGATGTAGACTAGAGTCTCAGTATGAAGATTTTTCATAGTGGTTGACTGATATGGATTTTTTAATGCTTGTGGCAATATCTAGAGGCAGTAGTTCATTTAGTTTTTATGTGCTTTTCGGAGGCGGGTTTATGTGAAATAGATTAGAGCGCAATAATAGACTGCCATGGAAATGGTGTCTCCAAAAAATGGTTGTACTGAAAATCCCTCAAAAAATAGCAGTAAATGTGTAGAGATTATATTAAAGGAAGCGTCATGTCACTGAAGACTGGAGAAATGATGCTGAAAATTCAGTTTTGCGTCACAGGAATACATTACAATTTATAATATATTACAGTAGAAAACAGTTATTTTAAATTCTAATAATATTTCACAATTTCTACTGTATTTGAGATTAAATAAATGCATCC
>CM049874.1:2187563-2190063 GCA_027474115.1 Schizopygopsis malacanthus | reverse complement strand
CTCCCTGTGATTGTCTAATGATCTTGAAGACTCTGATTAGCACGCTCAGGTGTGTTTGATTAGGGTCAGAGCTAAGCTCTGCAGGAGTGGGACAGATCTGAGGATGCCTGGGGTAGACGCTATGACGTCAAAGGGTCCGAAATAATTGTTATTACAAAAGTTGTTTTTTATAAACATGCTTATAACTTTATATAACAATTCAACTTGATATATGCTTAATTATGAATGTCAGAGAGTCCAAACAGCTGGGTTATTATGATGCTTTTATCAGCTTTTTGGACTCTCATTCTGACGGCACCCATTCACTGCAGAGTATTGCTGAGACAGTGATGCAATGATGCATTTATCCAAATCTGATTAAGAAACAAACTTCAGGAACGTATTCGAATAGTTCTGAATAATTGAATCATTATTTAGGGATACAGTTGTTCAAATCTACGGAAGCCCTAAGAGGTCATGCATGGTTATTTTTGTCTTGATTTGTCGAGATATTCACACTTTTCTCGTTTTTGTTTCGTTTTCTGGACTGGAGGATTATATACATTATTGCAATGTATTCTTTTCTGAGTAAAAAAAAATATATATATATATATTTCCACAAGACTGTTAGGTTTTTTACCACTTGGTGGCAGTGTTTACTTTTTTACGTGAGGGGAAAATACTGCTCTGTGTTTTCATACCAATTTAATAAGCACACTAAGAGGGAAATGATGAAACTAGTGTTGTTTGTTTTTGTTTCGTTATATATATATATACATACATTAAATACATTTACAAATCTATTTCTCCTATATATTTCAATCCAAGAAAGCACATCCACATACGTCACATCTGTAGAAAAAACGTATTTGTTGCTTATATAGCACATATGAACATATAACGCTCTTTGCATCATATATTTAGAGCATATTTAAAATCTTTTTGGCCACTATATGTATGTATGTGTGTGTGTTTAAGTAGGACTATCTGAACTATCATTCTGGGAACCAAAAACGGTTAGCTGCATCAGTTTGGTTATAAAGGTATTAATTAGCAAATGTTCTGTGATTTTTTCAGCAGAGCACATATAATAATAATAATGCAACTCCATGCTGACTCCTCTCGTAAGCTCTAGTTTTGAGAGGAGACTTGTGCAATAATTAAACCATGCAGCTGTTTCAATAGTTTAATCACATGATAGTGTTTCAATTGTCCTGATTTTGAGCGATCTAGGGCATCTATCTAGCCCCACCAGCCCTTCATCCTCATTTACTCATATTATACCGGATAGCATTTTCCCATTCAATCGTGTGAGTGAAAAACAGATTCAATTGCCAGCTTCCTCTCAAACTGCTTCAGTTTGAGAAACTGCATTTAATTTGATACGGGTGTAATTGGATGAGATGAATATAGGGCAGAGTGTTGTATTGTTATGGAGAAGTGTGAGTGAGACGAAGCACACTGCTTTGGGAAATTCATCAGTATGCATACAGCCTCATCAACACAATTGAGAAAACATATTATCGCACACTTTGTTTTTTTATGCTTAAAAATAACTTCATGTGTTATGACAGCCCCCATATTTTATTTAAAGTTGCAATCTCTGTTTTTAAGATTAAAAAAGCTAAGCAAAAACTGTGAGTAACACAGACACCTGGCATTACATAACCCCCCAATGGATCCTAATGGGTGCCGTCAGAATGAGAGTCCAAACAGAGTCCTTTTTTCAGCTTTTTGGGCTCTCATTCTGACGGCACCCATTCACTGCAGAGCAATTGCTGAGACAGTGATGCAATGATGCATTTCTCCAAACCTGATGAAGAAATAAACTCATCTACATCTCGGATGGCCCGAGGGTGAGCACATTTACAGACTGTTTTCATTCTGTTGCTTTAAATCTGCTTCATGATTTTTTCATTATAAGCACAGCTTTAATTAAAATGTGAGCTGTACAGATCTGAAATGGGCATAAGTGATTATTATGAAAGTTGTTTGTTTATGCATGGCAAACCCGCAGAGGCTCTTGCATGATATTTTCTTTACCAATCGAACCATGGGGAGAGCTCAAGATTACATGTTTCTGCAAATGTAATAACAGAAATTTGGTTAAAAATGTGCAAGAAAGGCCCCCGAAAACGGCAATGCTGTTTATGTTCAGTAAGTATTGCACAACTAACGCCGGCAATTACACGAGAACCACGCGCTTGAAAGCCGAAGCCTGTTTTTGCTCATTCAGTCAATGGTTCATGTGAGGAAACATTCATTATAAAGCAATATCGTTTCTAATCCGGTCAAGATTCAATATGTTTAGCTACAGAAAATAGCAGTTTGACCTACTGTAGTTCTTCTATATTATTATGAGAGGCATGCTTGTGCATTTGAGCACTTCTTACTAGGTTTGACATTATTTTATTATTTTGTGTTTACTAAATTTCATGTTTGTATGAATGTGTACATACCAAGGATGTTATAGTTCACTAAAACCTAAACCATTAAACTTGAAATACAATAAACTGTAACT
>CM049874.1:2155063-2182563 GCA_027474115.1 Schizopygopsis malacanthus | reverse complement strand
TATTATATTATATTTCTGATGTTTTGGCTACCGTGTTGTGTATTATATTATATTTCTGATGTTTTGGCTACCGTGTTTGTGTATTATATAGCCGTGTTATATTTCTGATGTTTCGGCTACCGTGTTTGTGTAGCCGTGTTATATTTCTGATGTGTGTTATACCGTGTCTGATGTTTTGGCTACCGTGTTTGTGTATATAGCCGTGTTATATTTCTGATGTTTCCGCCGTGTTATATTTCTGATGTTTTGGCGTGTTTGTGTATTATATATTATAGCCGTGTTATATTTCTGATGTTTTGGCTACCGTGTTTGTGTATTATATAGCCGTGTTATATTTCTGATGTTTTGGCTACCGTGTTTGTGTATTATATAGCCGTGTTATATTTCTGATGTTTCGGCTACCGTGTTTGTGTATTATATAGCCGTGTTATATTTCTGATGTTTTGGCTACCGTGTTTGTGTATTATATAGCCGTGTTATATTTCTGATGTTTACACTGATGTTTTGTTGTTTGTGTATTATATAGATGTTTTGGCTACCGTGTTTGTGTATATTTCTGATGTTTCGTGTTATATTTCTGACCGTGTTTGTGTATTATATAGCCGTGTTATATTTCTGATGTTTTGGCTACCGTGTTTGTGTATTATATAGCCGTGTTATATTTCTGATGTTTTGGCTACCGTGTTTGTGTATTATATAGCCGTGTTATATTTCTGATGTTTTGGCTACCGTGTTTGTGTATTATATAGCCGTGTTATATTTCTGATGTTCGTATAGCCGTGTTACCGTGTTTGTGTATTATATAGCCGTGTTATATTTCTGATGTTTTGGCTACCGTGTTTGTGTATTATATAGCCGTGTTATATTTCTGATGTTTTGGCTACCGTGTTTGTGTATTATATAGCCGTGTTATATTTCTGATGTTTTGGCTACCGTGTTTGTGTATTATATAGCCGTGTTATATTTCTGATGTTTTGGCTACCGTGTTTGTGTATTATATAGCCGTGTTATATTTCTGATGTTTTGGCTACCGCCGTGTTATATTTCTGATGTTTTGGCTACCGTGTTTGTGTATCGTATAGCCGTGTTATATTTCTGATGTTTTGGCTACCGTGTTTGTGTATCGTATAGCCGTGTTATATTTCTGATTTCTACCGTGTTTGTGTATGCCGTGTTATATTTCTGATGTTTTGGCTACCGTGTTTGTGTACGTATAGCCGTGTTTGTACCGTATTATATAGCCGTGTTATATTTCTGATGTTTTGGCTACCGTGTTTGTGTATCCGTGTTATATTTCTGATGTTTTGGCTACCGTGTTTGTGTAGCCGTGTTATATTTCTGATGTTTTGGCTACCGTGTTTGTGTGTGTTATTTTCTGATACCGTGTTTGTGTAGCCGTGTTATATTTCTGATGTTTTGGCTACCGTGTTTGTGTATTATATAGCCGTGTTATATTTCCTACCGTGTTTGCACCGTGTTACACTGCCGTGTTATATTTCTGATAACTGATAGATGGCGTGTTTGTGTATTATATAGCCGTGTTATATTTCTGATGTTTTGGCTACCGTGTTTGTGTATTATATAGCCGTGTTATATTTCTGATGTTTTGGCTACCGTGTTTGTGTATTATATGGCCGTTTGCACCTGTTACACTGCAGATAACTGAAGATGGCCATATAATCTCTCACAGCAAGCTCTTTAACTCCTCTAATATGCCTGATTGTGTCTTTATAAGCCTCATTCTTCACATGTTATTGTAAAGACGCGGCCGCTGTGTTACAAACCAGCTAATCCAGAGCAGGCCATGTGTGTGCAATAATCGGACCGGCTGGATTTAAGGACTTAACTTAATGTGTCTTACAAGCTAATCAGCTATTAAACAAGACGTTCTCTGAGGTCAGGCAACAAAATAGGCTTCGAAGTACTTTATTTGGGTCACTGAGGTGAGAAAATTCTATACAATTAATATGTACAGTCTTTGCACAAGTTTTTAAGCCCTGCTTAAAAAGCTGAAAAATAAGCATTCAACACTCAAACACACACTGTATTGTATTACACTTTACAAGAAAATACTATTTCAGTCGTTCTGCTTCAAAATGTCCTGCTTAATTCAATGTTACCTGCTAACTCTTTGTAGTTTAGCCATTTTTTATTTAAAATAGTTTCTACACCACATTTTTTTCAGTATGTTGATGGCATTTTAGGAAGAGATATTAATCAGGATCTATGTGCAATTAAAAAAAAAGTAAAAATAAAAAAAGTTTAGCATATAGTTAAGAATTTTTACACAACTATTTCAGATAGAAATGTAAATACGTGTAACTAAATCTCATTCTAAACAAATTTACTTAATTGTAATTTACTAAAGACATACAAACTCATTGCTAACAACATCTATAAAATAAACTGAATTGGTTTGGTGCTTGTTTGCTAAATTATTTACAGAAAATCCATAATGCTGGACACAAAAAAGGGTTTGTTTTCACTGGAAAAGACATACAAAATATACAAATATTTACAAAAAAATGTTAATTTAAGTCACACAGGCTGTTCTTAAATATATTTTCCTGACTTAAAAAAATAAGAAAAGAATAGAAAAATGGTTTGCGGCAAACCAGTATAAAAGGTACTGACTGCTAAATTACTGGAAAGTTTTGCTTAGTCCGTCACGCTCTCATAATCAGCCAAAATATCAGATTCGATCAACAAGATCAAACTCTTATTTGATATTTAAAAAGTGGTAGCAACTTCAGATGACTCTGGAAGCAGAAATGCATCTTTGACCGTCTGGATCTGCTCTTCGACGGCCGTCATCGCTCTTCTGGTCTGATGGACCGAGTATGACGGCAGCGTTCCTGTCCTTGAGAAAGACTGAACGGGGCGCTGTGCGTTCATCGTGTTGGTTTTACTGTGGCTTTCTCTCCAGCAATGGGAGGTGACGTGGGTCGTGTTGTAAAGCGGTGCCGCCGGTGCGAATCCGATGGTGTAGGCGCTGCCAGCCGGGACGTGCATGTTTCGGGTCTGGATAACGTGAGCTTTGCTCCTCCAGTCTCCTGCGCTGCTGAATGCACCTTACAGAGAAAAACACAGAGGAATTTAGTGCACTGCAAAAATCAGACGGATTCATATTCATCTGTCACTCAAATTATGATGCTGATGATAGAAGTTGTTCGTTCTTTTTTAAGTATATCGCAAAACTTTATATTTTTTTCATATTTTATTTATTTATATTTTAATAAACATTTATTTCTTTCTCAGTATTTTTTTAATCATCTTTGTACACCCATAAATACATTTTTTAAATAAGAAAATAAATATTTTTTTCTGGCTACAATATATTGTAAATATATCTTAAATATATGTTGTGAACAGTGAAAGTCTGTTGGAATAAAATATATGGAGGGCAAAATATATTTATATTTTATAATTAAAAAATATATATATTTAAAAAATATTTTAATAAACATTTCTTTCTTTCTCAGTACTTTTTTAATCATCTTTGTACATCCATAAATATTTTTTTTTAAATAAGAAAATAAATATTTTTTTCTGGCTACAATATATTGTAAATATATGTTGCGAACAGTGAAAGTCTCTTGGAATAAAATATACGAAGGGCAAAATATATTTATGTTTTATAATTTACAAAAATATAATGTTTAAAAAATTGCTACAAAATATTTATGTAAATATAATGTTTTGTCCCAATTTTTTTAAATATATATTTGTATTTATTCTAAATGATGTTTAAATAAATATCTAAACTTTCTTAAAATACAGATATATTTATTTGAGAAACAAAATAATTTAAGATATAATTTCTAAAAAAATAAATAAAAGGAAGTGAGTTTATGATTGAAAAAAACAAAACAAAAATCCACCAGTTGGGTCAGAAAAATGAATTTAATTCAAGGGAAAACAAGATTATATTTCTGACCCCATTGGTAGATTTGTTCCCCATGTTTTAAAGAAAACACTTAATTTCTATACTTTTTTTCAGTCATTATGTCATTTTGCATCTCAAGTAAGTGTACTGTGATTTAGGAATGTTTAGATATTAGTACTAGAAAACAAGACAAATACTGAGTAAGAAAATCCCTGCTTGCAGCAAAGCCAACAATCTCAAAGAAAGCGCTACAGCTCGTGTGTCAGATAATGTACGCACCTCTGGCCAGCGGTTGGAAGGTCGTCAGGCCTCTTTTCTGAGCGGCTCCGCTGATGTCCGAGTCGCTGTCATTGAAATCACTGTCTCCTTTACCGCTGTCCTTCACGCTCAGCTGATCTGTGTTGCTGGTGCCACTGTGAATACAATCACATCAAATCTGTTAGCGGCCGCTGAATAACACTCGATCTGATTATTGATATTCCAATGCAGAACAAAACACTATATTAACTGGGACATGACTAATATGCCAGCGCATCACGTGTATGGTTCTTGACCTGTTGTATAAAAAGAGAATAAACCCTGACAATAATCAAAAAGTGACCTGTTTGCATATTAAACCGTTTCATAGTTTTCTGACCAGAATGATGTGTAGTTGCAAAACTAAAACAAGTCCCAAAAGTATAAAAACGTTTTGCATGTAAAGAATTTTGAATAAGTTAGGCCTATAATGGAAAATAAAGACATTTCAGATGCACTATTTACAGATGACCAATCAAATGTAAGTAAATAAGTGGCATTGATCATGTGACTCTTTGTACAGATGCTCAGATTCATATTTATTCTCCAATTCATGATTGATTGTCACTCATAGTTATAGAAATGCTACAATGCAAAATAAAGAGATATAAAGAGACATACAGATTTCTATTCATTCTCAAATTTACGATTGTCACTCAAATCATTATGCTGATTAAATCAATCTGAATTTAATAATGCTTTTTAAATAATAATTCTAATATTTATTAATTGTACTATTTTTTATATTTATATAATTTTAATATTTTGAATTAAAGCATAAAAATAAAAATAAAAGCATTTTCACTTATGGTATCAAACTTTTGTTCCTCACTATCTTTCTATTTTTATTATTATTATTAAATTACAATCAAGCAATTAAAATGGTAATTATCCAGACGGGAAAATACTCAAAAACTAAAATATTTGCAACCATTCTTACCTCCTTTGCAGACAGTATTTTTCATCTTGCCATAAAAAGGTTTGCTCAAAAGGTTTGCAGGGCAGGAACAGCTATCAAGACAAAAGCTCAAAGTTAATATCAATGGAAGTAAATGGAAATATGCATCCAAACATTCAGCCAAAATCACTCACCTTTTCCTCCGAATCCAGGCTTTTATCTTCATACAGAGGTTGCATTGAATCGCCTTCGCTTCTGAGGAAGGCATTAGGGCCTGCATACATGCTTGAACCGGTAGGTTTGTTCTTGGAAAGCGGGGTTGATCCGTATAGGCCATCTCTCCCAAAGCGTCTTCGCCTTCGTTTGATGGTGCAAGTCACGGTGAGGATGATAATCGCAGTCAGCAACAGCACACAGCATCCAGCGAAACCAATGATCACTGCAGTCCACACATCAAACTCCAGAGTCTCTTCATCCTTGGATCGGAGTAAAATAACCACCTGGTCCTCTTGTGCACCTGTGTCTGTCACCACAAACCGCACGGTTGCTGTGCTAGAAAGCGGCTCTCTTCCATTGTCAACAACCGAGACTTTAATCTGCAGGACGTCTCCACATTGTGCAGTGAGTTTTCGTTTCAAGACGATTTCGCCGCTGTTTTTATCAACGGAAAAAAGTTTAGCATGGTCTTCTAGAATATGAAAACTGAGCTCGCTGTTTACGCCGCAGTCGTCATCTTGAGCCGTCAGTTTTAACGCTAAATAGCCGCTGTGAGCGTTAAACGGAATCGGAACGTCGGCGGAATTGTTCCGTAATACCGGGTATGTGAAATACGGAAAGTTGTCGTTCTCGTCCACCACGTGGATTTTGATTAAAGTCGTGCTTGATAATGGCGGGAAACCTTTATCGCTGGCTTTGACCGCGAACTCGACTTCTTTCAGAGTCTCAAAGTTAAAGGATCTCAACGTGTACAAAGAGCCAGAATGAGGATCAATGGACACAAATGTAGAAATCGGCGACCCGTCTGGCGTTTTGCTGTCGATTAGGCTGTAAGAGACTTTTCCGTTTTTCCCAACGTCAAGATCGCGTGCGACCACCGTAGTCATGTACGACCCGGGAATGTTGTTCTCGATTACGGAGACGTCATAGATGGCTTTGCTAAACATCGGTGCGTTATCATTCTCATCTGTGATGCGAATGGTATAATGTTTGATGGTTTTAAACGGAGGAGTTCCTAAATCCTCAGAAATCACGGTTAGGTTGTATTCTGGAATGGCTTCTCTGTCTAAAGTCGTGGTTGTTACGATCATAAAAGTATCGCTGTAGGCTTGCTGCAGCTTAAAATGCTCGTGTCCTTCTAAACTCGTCTGGACGTAGCCGTTGGGACCCGAATCTGCATCTGAGGTGCTAATAAGAGCTACGAAACTTTCTTCGGCTGCAGATTCGGTAATGAAAGCGACTCCGTCGCTGGTGGAAGTCATTGGTTTGATGCTAATCTCCGGCGCATTATCGTTCACATCGACGATTTCGATAATAGCGCGACAGGTGGATGATATCGAATTGGCGCCCAAATCAGAGGCTTGGATGTGCAACTCGTATGACTTTTTGGTCTCATAATCGACAGAGTCTTTGAGGGTCACTTCTCCTGTCATGAGATCGATCTGAAAAACACGTGTGACTTCGCTCGGGGAGCCTTCGACGAAGCCGTACACGACTTCTCCGTTGATCCCGGCATCGGGATCGAAAGCGTGTACTTTTAGCACACGTGAGCCGATGGGCGAATCTTCGCTGAGCTCGACTTTGAGTGAGTTGTGTTCGAAAGTCGGGCTGTTGTCGTTAAAATCCAGCACTCGGATATAAACAGTCGTCGAGCCAGATTTCGCCGGAGTCCCGCCATCGGTCGCCATCACCTCGATGGTATAAAACTCTTCGTTTTCTCTATCAAGCGACTTGATCAAAACGAGCTCGGCTGACTTTTCTCCATCCTCTCGAGTGCTGACTTCAACAACGAAATTGTTTGTGTGTGAAATATGGTAGCTTTGAACATAATTGTCTCCGACGTCGTGATCCACAGCGACGTCCAGCGGAAATCGTGATTTCAGAGGTGCGTTTTCTGATATATCCAAATGCGTTTCGTTGCGTGTGAACTGAGGTGAATGATCATTAATGTCTTTTACCTCGATCTCAACATGAATGAGCTGGAATTTCTCCTTTGAAAAAGCAACAACGTCAAAAGTTATAAAACACTGCGGAGATCGGTGACAAAGCTGCTCTCTGTCGATGACATCTCTGACTGTTAAAAGCCCGTCGATTTGCCTCATGTGAATGATGGAGTTTGTCTTCTGTATGAACTTGAAAGATGTCTCAGGATCCTCCGCTGGGTCTATTTTTAGGTCTTTAGAAAGGTTTCCAATCTCTGTCCCAGGTGTGTCTTCCTCATACATGAAGTACTTCGTTGTCGTGCAGCTGACGTTGCAAATCATGCACAGAAGCATGAAGTAACTGCTGTAGAACTTCATATCTGCAAACAAAAAATCACTTAAGAAATGCGAGAATAAAAGCTCTTCATTCAGTCATCACTAGTTCAGCTTGCAGCAGATTCTGTCTCCAGCTCCCACCTATCAGATATAGGCCATGGTATATGCAAATTAGCCCGTCTGCTGACCAATAAACACTCACACACTCCTCAAATGGCTATGGTCCTCTATTGGGTCACAGCTGTTTCACACCCGGCCTGTGGGAGACCCTAATAAACAATCATCTATCGTTTCATGCCAGACACTACCAGTCAAAAGTTTAGGCGTACTTCACTGAATTTGATTATTTATTTTTTATGCTCTCAAAACCCTTTTAGTCTGTATAGGATTCTGCTTAAATGCATGACATTTGTTTGGTAGACTTTAAAAAGCTGAACTTATAATTAAAAAAGAGTTTCAGTTTAGTTGTATATAATATTCTTAGCTAAATTACAAAATAACCTTGAAATGTTTAACTAAAATGCAATATATATATATATATATCAAAATAAAATACAAAAGTAACAGACTTTTATAATGTTACCAAATATTTATATTTTAAAATGAACGATGTTCTTTTGAACTTTCTATTCATCAAATAATCCAGATAATTAAAATGTATCACGGTTTCCACAAAAATAAAAATAAAATGTTCAGCATTGATAATAATCAGAAATGTTGCTTGAGCAGTAAATCAGTATATTATTATGATTTCTGAAGATCATGTGACACTGAAGACTGGAGTAATGATGCTGAAAATACAGATTTGATCACAGAAATAAGTTACACTTTAATATATATTCTCATAGAAAAATGTTTTTTTTACGTTGTAATAATTTTTCCAAATATTGCTGCTTTTACTGTATTTTTATTAATTAATTAAATGAAGCCTTGATGAGACGTCTTTCAAAAACAAAACAAAAATATTTGAATACACACACAATAAACTGTATCAAAATAATAAAGACATTTATATATATATATATTATTTGTAGATATGTTATATTACATTTATATTTATGCATTTGGCAGACACTTTTATCCAAAATTACTAAAACTGCTTTCAATGTACTTTTCTTTTTTATCAGTTCATGCATCGTATCTGTGTCTATATAGTAATGTTGGTGATAAACATTTGAAAACATTCCAAAAACAATATTTTGGTAATGTTTTCAAAGTTTAGTTTAGTAACTGACTTGTACTCTTGTTAAATGAATGACTAAATTAAATCTGTGCACTTTTCCTTCAATCGATATCCTAAGAAAGCGTGAGCCATGCATACAAATGTAATGCAATAAGGCTTTGTTTTCCAAACGGTTTTCTTAATGATTTACTGAGATAAAGGTAATGAGGGTCTATTGATCGGTCTTGGTCACAGATTAACAGACTGTATAGATAAAGGTGTTAACCCTTTGAAGAGCGAGACCTCCTCCGCTTGGCCATTTGGGGTGTGAGGTGTGAAATGCGGCTCAATCTCAAATGTCTCAGTCGTGCTAACTGGCTTTTCTCAGGTCGAAACAAATGCAGACCATTTGACAGCTGATTTAGGGACTGATACACATGTCTGTCTGCTGAACAGCAGTCAAAGGCACTAGCACATTTCCTATAGCTCACCTTCATGAAAAGTTTAAAAGAAATCAAATGCACTATAGAGCAGTTCGATAAATTAAACTATAGCATTGTCTGAGAATATAATCTAGCTGTTTACTGAACTCTGTCTAATGCGATTGCAAGCATATGGAGTCTGAAGTGTTGCAGAAAGCTGTATGTTGAGATCAGATTAATGCCACACAAAAGGCTGTGAGTAATCCGAGAGATGGAGATTAGTTTGTGAAGCAGAGTCTGATCTCTGGCAGTAAATAGCAGCATGACTCTGTGACTGGAGTTTAATCGCTCACCTAAACCTGCTGAAGACAATCCCCCGAGTCTGCGCAACACTTACTCACGGAGTTATCATGCAGAGTTTATCATGTAATCTTCACTCATACAGTTTATTCCTTGCATTTTGTATATTTATTGTCATGCATACAGCATGTTTGGTGTAAATTTGTCATTCATAATTTATGTTAGTTTTGTCTAGATAGATAGATAGATAGATGGATGGATAGATAGATAGATGTAATTTTGTTTATCATACATTATCTCTCTCTCTCTCTCTCTCTCTCTCTCTCTCTCTCTCTCTCTCTCTCTCTCTCTCTCTCTCTCTCTCTCTCTCTCTCTCTCTCTCTCTCTCTCTCTCTCTCTCTCTATATATATATATATATATATATTCTCTCTCTCTCTTGCTCTCTCCTCTCTCTCTCTCTCTCTCTCTCAAAAATCAAAAATCTCAACCATCTCTCTCTCTCTATCTCTCTCTCTCTCTCTCTCTCTCTCTATCTCTCTCTCTTGCTCTCCTCTCTCTCGCTCTCTCTCTCTCTTGCTCTCCTTCTCTCCTCTCTCTCTCTCTCTCTCTCTCTCTCTCCCTCTCTATCTCTCTCTCTCTCTCTCTCTCACTCTCTCTCTCTCTCTCTCTCTCTCTCTCTCTCTCTCTCTCTCTCTCTGTATATATATATATATATATATATATATCTCTCTCTCTTGCTCTCCTTCTCTCTCTCTCTCTCTCTCAAAAATTCAAAAATCTCAACCATCTCTCTCTCTCTCTCTCTCTCTCTCTCTCTCTCTCTCTGCTCTCCTTCTCTCCTTCTCTCTCTCTCTCTCTCTCTTGCTCTCCTTCTCTCCTTCTCTCTCTCTCTCTCTCTCTCTCTCTCTCTCTCTCTCTCTCTCTCTCTCTCTCTCTCTCTCTCTCTCTCTCTCTCTCTCTCTCTTGCTCTCCTTCTCTCCTTCTCTCTCTCTCTCTCTCTCTTGCTCTCCTTCTCTCTCTCTCTCTCTCTCTCTCTCTCTCTCTCTCTCTCTCTCTCTCTCTCTCTCTCTCTCTCTCTCTCTCTCTCTCTCTCCTCTCTCTCTCTCTCTCTCTCTCTCTCTCTCTCTCTCTCTCTCTCTTGCTCTCCTTCTCTCCTTCTCTCTCTCTCTCTCTCTCTTGCTCTCCTCTCCTCTCTCTCTCTCTCTCTCTCTCTCTCTCTCTCTCTCTCTCTCTCTCTCTCTTCTCTCTCTCTCTCTCTCTCTCTCTCTCTCTCTCTCTCTCTCTCTCTCACTCTCTCTCTCTCTCTCTCTCTCACTCTCTCTCTCTCTCTCTCTCTCTCTCTCTCTCTCTCTCTCTCTCTCTCTCTCTCTCTCTCTCTTCTCTCCTTCTCTCTCTCTCTCTCTCTCTCTCTCTCTCTCTCTCTCTCTCTCTCTCTCTCTCTCTCTCTCTCTCTCTCTCTCTCTCTCTCTCTCTCTCTCTCTCTCTCTAATGCATCAAATTCATTCTTAAAATGCACTAATTATGTTCTGAATGAAGGACAGTTCTCCGATTGGTTTTGCTGCCGATACGAGTGTAATTTCCCCAGAGACAGCAGTACGACTCAGAACTTAACACCTAGCGGGTGTCTAAATCCTGGATTCGACGCCGTCTGACAGTTCACGCCAGCCAGTTACTGAAAATGAGTTGTTTGCTGCAAAGAGGCTTATAATAAAATGAAGCTGTGCTGTTCGTCTCGGATGCATCTGTCACCGACAGGCTGAAATGTCATGAGCCTGACACGTGTTTCTCAACTAAAAAGGGAATAAAAGCATTACATGAACACGCAGAAGCAGTTTAAATGTCCACATACTGACCGATCGCTGTTAGTTAAGCTGGATTGTGACATCTTAGTTAGAGACTGTGTCTGTGTTGCATGCACTCTTTGTGAACGAGCAAAAGAAAACTCATTAGCCCTAATGTTACTGTGCTTGTTTTTAATGTGTCTTATGACAGTTTCAGACGGCGCACATTCTCCGGATCAGACCGATAGTGTTTGCCAGTATAAGTGTGATTAAAGAAAGATCACAGCTTGATTAAGACGTGTTTGGTGGTCCTAAGAGTATTACTGAGTACTAACGAGCCAGGCCATCTGTTGTGCTATTAAGATGTTTAACTGTAATCAAGAGAAGAAACAGTTTGGCAGGAGATGCTTCGGCTTCACTTGCTTTTGCAATATGCCTTATAGTTTCAAGGTTTTGCCTGGTATGTTTGCATATCACGTACAAACGTACACTAAAGTGAGACTGCATGCTGGGATGTGAATGAAGAAATGAGGGAAAGGCTTTCAATGGGAGCTCAACCTTACAGAGTTTGTGGAAAGTTATAAATCTGCATAGTCACGTGTTTGTTTAACATATGATCATATGCCAAAATACCAGCACGAATAATGTGTGTCCTACAAAGAAACTGGACGAAGTGTGATCAGATTTGTGTCAAAAACAAATGCTCATAAGAAATAATAAGAAGCTTTATTAATATTTCGCGCCAATAATAGTTGAGCAGCAAATCAGTATATTATTATGATTTCTGAAGATCATGTGACCCTGAAGACTGGAGTAATGATGCTGAAAATACAGATTTGATCACAAAAATAAATTACATTTCACTACATATTCACATAGAATACAGTTATTGTAAATTATAATAATATTTTACTGTATTTTTGATCAAATGAATGGAGCCTTGGTGAGCAGAAGAGACTTCTTTTTAAAATATTTAAATATTCCAAACTTTGATCAGAATTTTAATATCACTTTAAATGTCTGAATGTCACAAATATATACAAACTAGCAAGCATTTAAAATAAATGACACTTGTTTTGATATTTTATCTAATGCAATTACATTTTAGCATCAAAATTCACATTTCAATGCACTTTGTATTTATTTGTATTGCAGTTTTCACAATAGCCTACGTATTGTTTTAAAGCAGCTTCAAAGTTGCTACATTACAAATGAAAGTAATATGTGTCAAAGTAACATCCATACGGCATAAATGTCCAAATCAATTTAACGCCAGATACTCATTTAAGCAGAAACAATGAGCGTAGCCAAGCAATGGTTACATGGTGTGATCATAATGAATACAATATGAGGAACATGTGGCAGTTTTAGGCAAATATTAGGGCAGTTATCTTTAGAGCTGCTATATCTGTCCGTGTGCATTTTTTCACATTTTGTTGTGATCCATTTGCAGTGTTTTCACCATGTGTTGCTCCGGTACACATTTGTAGCATTTGCACACATGACTGACAGCAAATGGAAAGATGCGTTGAAGCACAAATGCATTCAGAGGTCATATTTGCTTTGTTGTGATGAGGCTTATGCTAGTCTAGATCCAAACTGAAGAGACCAAATGGGTAGCGTGCTGTGTGTGTGTGTGTGTGTGTGTGTGTGTGTGTGTGTGTGTGTGTGTGTGTCTCTGTGTGTGTGTGTGTGTGTGGGTCTGTGTGTCTGTGTGTGTGTGTGTGTGTGTGTGTGTGTGTGGGTGTGGGTCTGTGTGTGTGTGTGTCTGTTTGTCTGTGTGTGTGTCTGTGTGTGTGTGTGTGTGTGTGTGTCTGTGTGTGTGTGTGTGTGTGTGTGTCTGTGTGTGTGTGTGTGTGTCTCTGTGTGTGTGTGTGCGTGTGTGTGTGTGTGTGTGTGTGTGTCTCTGTCTGTGTGTGTGTGTGTGTGTGTGTGTGTGTGTGTGTGTGTGTGTGTGTGTGTGTGTGTGTGTGCATGTGTGTGTGTGTGTATGTGTCTGTGTGTGTGTCTCTGTGTGTGTGTGTGTGTGTGTGTGTGTGTGTGTGTGTGTGTGTGTGGTGTGTGTGTGTGTGTGTCTGTCTGTGTGTGTGTGTGTGTGTGTGTGTGTGTGTGCGTGTGTGTGTGTGTGTGTGTGTCTGTCTGCGTGTGTGTGTGTCTCTGTGTGTGTGTCTCTGTGTGTGTGTATGTGTGTGTGTGTGTGTGTGTGTGTGTGTGTGTGTGTGTGTGTGTGTGTGTGTGTGTGTGTGTGTGTGTGTGTGTGTGTGTGTGTGTGTGTGTGTGTGTGTGTGTGTGTGTGTGTGTGAAGCAGCTGTAAGGGTGTTAGAGACTGGAGCGATCAGTGTTTGTCTTCACACCTTCAGCGGTGCAGACTGAGAGACGTCGTTTCCACACAGACTGTTTGACAAAGATGCATTCTACAGTTAGTACCACATCAAACAATATTTAAAGAAACAACTCATTTTCTTTAATTTAAAAGACCAGCTCATATGTTCATGAGTCAGTGAAACATGAAATAAATAAACTACATTTTACAATATATTCACATAGAAAACAGTTATTTTAAATTGTAATAATATTTCACAATTGTAGTTTTTTTTTTACTGTACTTTTAAAAACATGACCATACACACGCACTTACAAGAGAAATAAAACACATCCCTCACTTCTCTCTCAAAATAGAACTGAAATACTCTATTCAGTAGACATGTCAGCTTGTTTACAACATTCAAAATGTAAGCACCAGCAGATTCAGTGGCTTTCTCTAATTATCCGCCTGAGCTGTTAATTCTTCAAATGAAACATTGTTCATTAATTGTCTGAATTCTAAAGACGAGCTCGTCCGGGCTGTTTTTGCAGATCGATTGGCAAGTCTAAGACTTGTTTATGTGTTGTGGAAGTGAAATCAGAGTTTGGGAGTTAATGAAATGGCACTCTTTCAATTATTATAGGATCGGATTCTTCCTGTGGGACGTGGGGATGTTGTTCTCATCTCTTTGGCTCTCTGTTCTTCATCTAACGGCAGGAATTGAATCGCAGGCGTGCTGAGAAATCTCCAAAAGCCAGAGTTGGACTATCAAATCTCTGGCTTGTCACACACTGTCAGCAAGAGAAAGTCGGGAAAAGATTTGCTAAGCAAAGACCAATTACGGTAATGAAATGCATGACATCTTTTTTTCATTATTTAATGCAAAATTAATTAGTCTATTAGGATACACTTGAATTATACACACATTCTCTGTAATTGGCTCTCGATGGAATTATAACCGCAAAAGCAGATGTAGGCCAGCTGAATACAGATGTATAATGTGATATCGCTCAAAGCCCTCATTGCATTATGGAACTGAGACTGCCATCAATATTGTATTGAATATTTAGAGCGCAGGAGCAATTTAAAACACTCTTTCATGTGTGGGATTTTAGAGTTGCTGTCCCATTTTCCTGCGCGTACGCGCACGTATTGCCTGTTGTGCATCACATAACGTCTCTTTTGGCTCCGGCTCGGCCTCTTGTCAGCTCAGAGACACTCGAAGACTGACTGAACGGGCCGCCGAGACACACAGAGAGAGAATGCACAAATGAGAGAGGATAAAAGATACAAAAGAGACATGAGAAATTCATGTTACAGCTCCAAGGACATGCATATATTAACATATCAATTCATCAAGTCTTTTAAAATCAGGAACTGGGCAAATCTAATGAAAACCGCCATGTTCGGGTCATAGGCCTATTTCACCCTAAAAATGCAGAATAAGAAATTACATTTTTCATAAAAAAGCCTATTTTATGATTAAAAAAAGCAACCCCCCCCCATTTTTTTGTTTTGTTATGTTTTATTTATATATATATATATATATATATATATATATACTGATCTTAAATATTTTTATTATTTAATTATTTAATTATTTTTATTATTTAATTATTTATTTTTGACTTGGTGGGAAAATGAAAGTTGTCAAAACAATGCAAAAAATTAATGTGTTGCTCCTTCAAAGACCATGAATATATTAACACATAGTCTATTAAAAGAATAGTCTTTGCAATATATATATATATAGTATTGATTTTATTTTTTGCATTATGGTAGTGGGAATTTGGTGGCTATGTAAAATAAGTTGTATGCAAAATAATTAATGTTACTCCTTCAAGTACCATGCATCTATTAACTTATACATTCATCATTCATCATATTTTACCCTAAGAATATTAAGCAAGAAATTAAATTTTTCATAACACCGTTTTTATATTTTTGTGCATTATGGTCATGAAACTTTTATGGGAGAGTTATCAAAACAAAGCAATGCGAATCTTATGAATGACATTATCCCAGACATTTATTCTCAGTATTCACTTCATTACGTCCAAACAAAGGGTTTCTCTTTGACAGCTGCACTGCTTATTTAGTGGCCTTATTTAGTGGAATGATTTTTACCTGTGATGATGATGACGATGATGATGATGATGACGATGACGATGATGAACCACAGGACACACAAGAGAAGAGCACCATCTATATCTGTATGTTTAAAGCGTTAGTTCTATTGTCTCTTCAGTAAGCACTGCTTTATTCCCAGAATATGTGAATTCACCTGTCTCTGAACACTCGACATGACCAATACACCGGCAACCGGTCTTAATACAACTGTAAGTCAAATAGTCATCTCGCAAATTACTTCCGATTAACTGGAGAAATTTGAATAATCCTATGTTCCTTATGAATATGGAAATGCAGGCGGCTTTGAAACCCGAAACCCATAGTTGCAAAACATCCGACTGAACGCTTTAATCCCATTATGCAGCCTAGATTTCATGCCTTCAAATTGCCTTTCACCACCTAAAGGTAAAGAAACCGAATCTTTCATAAACATTTGCGATGGACAAAAATATGCCTATTGCTGCTGACTCAATTGCTATCGGCCAGAGTTATATATATACACACATGCATGCACAAAGTTTGAGAACACAATGAAAATCTGCAGTTTTAAGGTTTTACAAAAATGCATGTCACTCATTTCATGAAATATAGTCATTTTACGGCCGTGTTCACTGTCTATGTCTGCACCAGACAGCTGTGCACAGAAATGTGTTTTTGGAAATAACAGACTAGCATCGGCCCATCTGAGCGTTTACAGAAGGAAGGCAATCACTCCTCACAATGTGAGAAAATGGTCGTGGCATTTAGGAGGATGTGCTCAGCATTACAACAGATCCAGTCTGAATGATGTCATTGCAGAAAGACTCCTGGGACGCCAGTAGATGGCGATGGAAACAGAGGGGAACGGCTCGTCCTTTGTCTGGACTGAGAGGAGAGAGGAGATACTTTATAGTTATGCTAAACATTTCTGCATTTCTTTCAAGATGCGTGTCAGGCCAACATCTGGCCTGTTTTATCAGGCAGTCTATCGGGGCAGGACAAACAGAAAACAGATGTTTGTGAAGACAGTCTTTAGATTGTGAACTATTGAGTGAAATGTTAAAGTAGTTTACGATGGATGGATGATACATGATGGATGGATGGATGGATGGATGGATGGATGGATGGATGGATGGATGGATGGATAGATACATGATAGATAGATGGATGGATGGATGGATGGATGGATGGATGGATGATAGATAGGATGGATGGATGGATGGATGGATGGATGGATGGATGGATGGATGATACATGATAGATAGATGGATAGATGGAGGATAGGATGGATGAGAGAGAGAGATGGATGGATGGAGAGAGAGATGGATGGATGGATGATACATGATGGATGATAGATAGATGGATGGATGGATGGATGGATGGATGAGAGAGATGGATGGATGGATGGATGGAGAGAGAGATGATATGGATGGATGGATGGATGGATGGATGATACATGATAGATAGATAGATAGATAGATAGATGGATGGATGGATGGATGGATGGATAGATGGATGGATAGATGGATGGATGGATGGATGGATGGATGGATGGATGGATGGATGGATACATGATAGATAGATGGATGGATGGATGATGGATGGATGGATACATGATAGATAGATGGATGGATGATAGAGAGATGGATGGATGGATAGAGAGAGAGATGGATGATGGATGGATGGATGGATAGAGAGATGGATGGATGGATGGATGGATGGATGGAGATGATAGAGAGAGAGATGGATGGATGGATGGGATGATGGATGGAGAGAGATGGATGGATGGATGGATGGATGGATAGAGAGAGAGATGGATGGATGGATGGACATGATAGATAGATGGATGGATGGATGATAGATGGATGGATGGATGGATGGATGGATGGATGGATGGATGGATAGAGAGAGAGATGGATGGATGGATGGATGGATGGATGGATGGATAGAGAGAGAGATGGATGGATGGATGGATGGATGGATAGAGAGAGAGATAGATGGATGGATGGATAGAGAGAGAGAGAGAGAGGGATGGATGGAGAGAGAGAGAGATGGATGGATGGATGGATGAGAGATAGGATGGATGGATAGATAGATGGAGATAGAGAGATAGATGATAGATGGATGGATGGATAGATGGATGGATGGATGGATGATAGATAGATAGATAGATAGATGGATAGGATGGATGGATGGATGGATAGAGAGAGAGATGGATGGATGGATGGATGGATGGATAGATGAGATAGATAGATGGATGGATGGATAGAGAGAGAGATGGATGGATGGATGGATGAGAGATGGATGGATGGATGGATGGATGGATGATAGAGAGAGAGATAGATGGATGGATGGATAGATAGATGGATGGATAGATAGATAGATAGATAGATAGATAGATAGATGGATGGATGGATAGATGGATGGATGGATAGATAGATAGATAGATAGATAGATGGATGGATGGATAGATAGATGGATGGATGGATGGATGGATGGATGGATGGATGGATGGATGGATGGATGGATGGATGGATGGATGGATGGATGGATGGATGGATAGATAGATAGATAGATAGATAGATGGATATATGGATGGATGGATAGATAGAACTGTGTGTCAGACCATTCAGCTTTGACGATGTTCACAAAGACAGACAAAAATAAATATTTCAAAAAATATATTTTAGATTTGCTGTTTTATATCAATAGGCTACATTTAATGGTGGTTTAAAAAGTTTGCTAAAAAAGAAGTAATGTAAAAAGTAGTGAGAAAACATGAGTAACCTAATTACGCTACGAGTTCAGAAGATAGAAACGGATGCTTTAGTGCTGAGAGGATCAGTAAGTTTGACATTGAATCATATCAGACTCCTTTGATTTGATAAGAATAGACGTGTTTCACACCACGGGGACTGTTGTGCTGCAATGCATTCGAGTAGAAAGAGAGGAAAATGTTTAATTTGGGAACAACAGTTGGACTAAAGATGCTTCTCCTCCACCCTAATCAGAGCGTTCCACCCCAGAGCGCTCGTCCCAGCTGTCACACACATTTCTCCACAGGAACCCGGCGCATAACTCATCATCAAAAGATTTGGTTCTTCTGCAGGAGATAGGGATGAACTCCTGCTCTCGGGAAGCTGTTCTGTGATGCTCGGAGCTGGCTTGGAGACACTTATTCACAGAGGCTGAAATGTTCTTCCAAAAGGAACCAAATGCTGAGTTTAGGGAGCGTGGCTTTAAGAGAGTGGATTTCGGCGTCGCTGGTCATTTGGGAGGTTGTTTTGGACAAGTACTTTTGTGCTGGAGACAGAAACACACCTCTTCATATTAAAAACTCTGCATGTTCTCTCTTTCTTTACTTTCTGCATCTAATCGGTTTAACTCGGTGTGTAGCACCTTGCAATCTGTGCTCATTTTTAACCTTCTTTGGATTATCTGAATGACTAATTAATGCTTTTTTTATTATATTTGTATTAAATGTTGTTATACTGTCCTCAGGAACAACACAAAATACAGTACAATTACAACTTTCCATCTCCAGCATATATCCAATAATGAAGTTAAAATATAAATGATAACAATTATTATTAGAATTACATACAAATGTATTATGTAGAAAATAATAAATATTAAAAAAACGTTTTAATAATTAAAATATGTACAAAATAACTTATTAATATTATTAAATTACTATTAGCAGTGCAGTATTGTTTCATAATTAATTAACATTCCACATTATCTTGTTAACAAATAATTAAATACATCTAATTTGATTTAATTATATATGCCTAAAATACATATTTCCACTTAGTTACTTTGTGTATAATTTAAAAAAAATTACAAAATAAAATTGCATAAGTAAATAAAATAATTAAATTACAGTTAGCATTATAGTATCTGTTATAGTTTATACAAATAATAATACATAAATCTCACATGAAGGATTTGTTATTTTATTTATTTAAATAATTTTAGCATTATTTAAAATTCCACATTTTCTGCTTGTTAACAAATTGTATAAAGGACGTTCATATCTTATTTAAAACATCTACTTTTCTTTAAATCATATGTCAGGAACACATATATGCAAAACAAATCCTATATATATGACTCTGGACCACAAAACCATGAGGGTCAAATGTGTTTAAGTTGAGATTTATACATCTGAAATAATTAATCTTTCCATTGATGTATGATTTGTTATGATAGGACAATATTTGGCTGAGATATTTAAAAATCTGGAATCTGAGGGTGCAAAAAAATCTAAATATTGAGAAAATCGCCTTTAAAGTTGTCCAAAAGAAGCTCTTAGCAATGAATATTACTATCAAAAATTACGTTTTGATATATTTACGGTAGGAAATTCACTAAATATCTTCATGGAACATGATCTTAATATCCTAATGATTTTTGTCATAAAATAAAAACTGGTAATTTTGACCCATACGGTGTATTGTATGAATTATGACTTGTGTTGTGCTCCAGGGTCACGTATAATCTACTTTTCTAGCACTATATGTAAATATATGTTCAGTCTGGTGTTATTTTATTAGGCTATATATTTTATTTTTGTTAATATTTTGAATTAGATTATATTTTTATTTTCTGTTGTCATTTTTAACAGTTACAGTTTTAGTCATTTTATTGATTTATTTATTTTCAATAATATGTATTAAAATACATTGGGTTTATTAATAAAAAATATCTAAATATGATGCATTTAAAGTAAATTGGGTTAATTATGTAATAAAACATAATGTTCTTTCTTATGAATTTAAAACAAATTGAATATTACTTAAATCTTTTTAATTTACATATGACTTAAATAGGAATCACATAAAGTTTATTCGTTTGATTAAGTTAAAAAATATGTAATCCAAATGGATGGAAATCTTACATGCAATCAAAATACATAAATCTTACTTGTTAGGCCTGAATATTGTTTTGAGTGTATAGTTGCTATTAAGTTTGCGCATTTAGTTTTGGTTTATTTTTTTTTTTTTGTTCTTAAACTAACTGAAATAGTGAAGTGCTGCCATGATGACTAGCTAAATATATATATATATATATATATTTTTTTTTCTCCAGTTAATGTTTATTTCACTTACACTAATGTAGTATTATTATTTATTTAAAAAAAAAACATTTTTGGGTGTGTGTTAATACTAATAACCCAGGTTCAGTTCCACATGTTGGAAGGCGTTTTGGTCTTATAACAGTTAGAGTAGATGCTTGAAAAAGCCCCACTACTGTTTTCCCCAAAATAACAACAAGATCAAATCAAGATATGTCTTTATTGTAACTATGCATATGTTGATGAGAGTGATGCAGGAGTTTTCCCCACGAAGCTTACACTGGTGATGTACCCGAGAGAAAACAGATTTCACAGTAAATGATCCACTTCTCAACAGTACGAAAAACGTGTTTTAAAGCGTGTTGTTTTGTTCAACATCATAGATTTATGATGAAATATAGTGTATGTGTTCATGTATTTGTCTGTTGTGTTTCTATTGTACATTTTAGCTTAATAGTACTTTTATTAACTGTATTGTAATTGTTATGTTGTGATGTAAATATGTCATTTTACTCTCTTTTAGGGTGGCTTTACCATCTGAAAAATAGCCTGGCATATTGACATAAATGTTTATTAATATGCATTGTCCCTGTAATAAATAAATACATAAATAATGATATGAGAACAGTAGGGCCTGTAGATAGAGAGTGCGTGTTATATAACACAAATATAATAATATTTTCAGAATGATATGATTGTTTTCTCAAACATAGTGTGTGGGGTAAAGCGCTCCCGCGGGGGGCAATGGCCGATTACTGTAGTTATTCTGTTCAACATCACATCCTTTGTTGTGTTCCATCACTAATAACCCAGGTTCAGTTCCACAATAGTTGGTTGAAGGCGTAAAAATTATGGACTTATATTTTAAAATGACCTCAAGTTAGCATCAGGTAGCAGGTTAGCTAGCCAGTTATCATCAGCTAACGGTTTTTTATTTTCCCCAAATAGGCTATTATAACAAGATCAAATCAAATTGTTGATATGTATTTTTTTTTATTGTAACTAAAACTGCATATGTACTCTGATTTGAGAGTGAAATGCAGGAGTTTTCCCCAAAGCAAATTGCTTTGTCACACTGGTGATGGGAGGGAGAAAACAGGGGGGGGGGGCATTTCACAGTAAATGATCCACTTCTCATGGGGGTTGTTTTGCGTGTTGTTTTGTTCCTTTTTATGATGAAATATAGTGTATGTGTTCATGTATTTGTCTGTTGTGTTTCTAAATTTTAGCTTATTATAATTTTTTTTTGTTATGTTGTGATCTACTCTCTTTTATGACATGAAAACTCTGACATAAATGTTTATTAATATGCATTTTTAATAAATAAATACATAAATAATGATATGAGAACTAGGGCCTGGTAGAGAGTTATAAACACAAATTTATATTTTCAGTGATATGATTGTTTTCATTGTGTGGGTAAAGCGCTCCCGCGGGGGGCACTAATACAATTCCTTTGTTTTTCCATAAATTAATTCTTTTGGTTGAATAAAAATATATGGACTTTATATTTTAAAATGAAAGTTAGCCAGGTAGCATTTAACTTTTTTTTATTTTCAAATAGTTTCATGTAATTCTGGAAAATTCTTTTTTTAAACACTGCCTGTATACTTTGCTGTATGTTTAAAGCAAATTGCTTTGTCAAGGGGGGAGAGGGGGGGGGGGGCATTTCCCCACAGTTGTTTTGCTTTTTGCACAAATAATTATAATTTTTTTTAATCTATATCATTTCCTTGGTTTATAATTTATGTATTGTCAAGACCGATTTAACTTTTGAAAAATAAACTAATCCTCAAGAGGGGGGGGGGGGCCCCCACAGACTATATCATTTCCATAAGTACATTCCCATTCCCATGCACTTTACACAGGTACACAAACACCGGTGCGAGTGAGCAACAGCCGTCCAGTCTCTGTTTGTGCTCATCCCTGGCTGTAAAACAAAGACACATTAAAAGGAGCAGAAACTCTACATGAGAAATGATGTTGCAGGTGGATTTTATTCATCTCAGCTGCAGGCCAGAGGCAACCGCGCGCTCATTTCTTTCTTCTCTCTATCATTTATAAATGGAAAGACTTTTTTATGCACCTGCTTATCAGAACAGCCCCATCAAGCGAGGAAGTTATGAATACATTGAACAGCAGAGAGTGGGGACTTTGATATTTATGTTTGGAGTGCTACAGAAACTGTTTTCTTAATATTTTAACCTTCTAGCTGTGCCTGTGTCCTCTGTGAAAGGCCATTCGCGCGCGCACACACACACACACACACACACACACACACACACACACACACACACACACACACACACACACACACACACACACACACACACACACACACACACACACACACACACACAGACACACACACACACACACACACACACACACACTCACACACAGACACACAGACACACACACACACACAGACACACAGACACACACACACACACACACACAGACACACAGAGACACAGACACAGACACACACACACACACACACACACACACACACACACACACACACACAGACACACACACACACACACACACACAGACACACACAGACACACACAGACACACACACACACACACACACACACACACACACACTCACACACACACACACACACACACACACACACAGACACAGAGACACACACACACACACACACACACACACACACACACAGCACACACACACACACACACACACACACACACACACACACACACACAGACACAGAGAAACACACACACACACACACACACACACACACACAGCCTGTAGTGACCCATCATAACCCGCTGTGGATATGCATATATGCTGGTTTAAGCTGGTTTTTAGTTGGTTGGTTAGCTGGTTACCTCTCTAAAACCAGCCTGCTAAACCTGGTTAAGCTAGCTGTTTGTTTGTTTTTCTCCAGCAGGGATATTAAAAATGATTGGCTACTGTTGATAGACTACAAATGTTCACTATATTTTAATTGGGTCTAAATTAGGATTAGGATTCACATTACAAAAGCAGTCTAATTAAAGGTGAAGTGTGTCATTTCTCTGCTCTCTTATGTACCCCAGACAGACAGTGTTGCTTTTGTATTCTGATGCAACCTTAAATTTGGGTTAAATCATCATTATTTCATGTCTGAGTTTATTATTATGTTCTGCAGGGATGATGTATTTGTGAAGGCCAAACTCCTGAGACGAGTGCATTTTAGCACTTCTGGTTCTTCCTTCTTCTTTTATTTTTATTTTTTTGTTAAACGTCTGAAAAAAAGGTTTGTGGTAAACACAATATTTTTATGTAATTCATTATATGCAGTAATTATTTTAATCCATTATATATTGACAAGTTTTTATTTGTTCTCCTGTCACTTTAACGCGGTGTTCACGCGCTCGAGAAATGTCACGTGATGCGGTGTGGACAGGTGCTCAGTGTTGCCAAGACCGTGGTTTTACCGCGGAAATGGGCTATTTTAACACTGTTGCCGTGAGTTGTTTTTCATATCCATGGGTTAAGAGACCCCAATAACATCATATTTAGCCCCTGGAAGTTACCAGGGGTAGGCTACCCCAACAAAAATACGTGTATTTTTAACGGGGGACCCCTCAAAACGCGACTTGGCTAGTTTGGGCTAGTTTTGAGTAGCAATTGTGCGGGTTTTGTTGTGAAACCCTGGCAACCCTGCAGGTGCTGCTGCTGTTGTCGTGGCGTTTGCTCGATGTTTTAGGAAATGTTTTATCCACGAGCGGTTTCAGGAGAAACACGGATTACTCATAGCGGAGTTCAATCAAAGGTGAGTTTGCTCTGAATCAATAATAATGACACCTCTTACAAGCCAGGTGCACGGTGTCATGAAAGTATTATCTAAGTGAAATCTAAATAACATTAAGTATGAAGGTTCTGTAAAATGTGTGCTCTTATTATTTAGACATGCTTGCTTGTCATCTAGCGGAGAACCCAATCAGTGTTTGAGATGTTTCGAAACGCTAAACCTCTTCATTTTTTCTCTTCATTCTTCTCTCTATCGTTTTTTTTTTTTTTTTTTTTTTTTTTTTTTATTATAAATTCTTCATCTTTCCATTATTGCCCCCCCCCCCCCCCCCCACTATGTAAAGCGTTTTTAGTGCCTAGACGAGCGCTATATAAATGTAACGAATTATTATTATTATAACAGATCCATAACAAAATAGAGGTTCCTTTCAAAAATAACCTTCCTGTGCTAAAATAGCGATTTGTTTCCCTGGAAGTAATGAGACAATTGTTCCAGAAAAGCATTTTATGTGGAGACAGCTTGTGATGGAAACTAATTTTACAAGCCAATAATATTTGCTGGTGAAATTGAGATAGTTTAATAGGTAACTTTCTTGGAAGAAAATTACATCTAACCCTCCAAGCTTTTGAAAGATACGCTGTGGGATAAAGACTTATATATTTTATTATGTGTATAATTGTGTTGTTAATGTCAAAATAATCTATCATCTTTAAGCCTCCATCTACTCTTTTGCCTGATATAATGTATTTTTTAACTGGTAAGGTTTATTATACCATCAGAATAGTTTCAAAACCAAATCTCGAAACGCAATGACTCAAGTTCTGAACCACTGCTTCGAAACGTGTACATGTTCATGAAGCAGTGTTTCACAGGCGCCCATCACTAGCTGCATAGGTTTGGGAGCAGAGCTATATGTTTTCTTTCTTTTATAATTCCGCCTCTCTCCATCATCGCCGTGAGCTCTAGTGTCGGAGAGGTCATGTTGTCAAGCGGCGAGCGAGAGAGAGAGATGTTGTTCTGTCAAGCCTCATCAGTCCCCGTGTCCACTCTTTGCCTCTAGTTTTCTCTCTATTTTTCATCCTTTTGTTCATTCAGCACTCACTCCGTGTGCAGACACATTTCTGAGAGTGATTATATTTTCAATCTGCTCAAAGTGAGCTGAACTCTCCGCATGAGCGCTCTGGTCATTCCCTGCAGAACAAAGCCTTCTTTCTGATATCCATGCTTCCCCTGTGTAATCTTAGCAGCTCTCCAAGAAACACACTAGCGTTCTGACATGAGAGAGAGAGAGAGAGTCCGCTGATACTGGCTGTGATACTGCACTGCATACTAGCTGCTATTTTCTTAAAAATAGCAATCAAAACCGAATGCATTTTTCCGCTTCAACAGCTACAATGCTGTCACATGAACTCACTGCATTTGTGCATGTTCAATAATGAAAATTTGCTACTCACCCTCGGGCCATTCAAGATGTGGATGAGTTTGTTTCTTCATCAGATTTGTAGAAATGTGTCTCAGTGTCTCCGCAATGGATGCTCTGCAGTGAATGGGTGCCGTCAGAATGAGAGTCTGATAAAAACATCACAATAATCCACAGTCCATCAGTTAACATCTGGAGAAGACAAAAGCTGAAACAAATACATCTCCTCTTGTCTTTTACATTAAAATCCAGCCACATATGTGTTTAGAGCTGTTTAGTCTTGTAAACGGTGCTTGGTCTGTGCAGATCTCTCTCCTGATTCAGATCAGAACACTTTTTTAATGAAGGATTTTATGTTATTATGTGTTGATGATATTATGCGTTATTATGGATTATTATTATTTTGAATTGGACTTTATTTTTATATTTCCAGTTAAAATTTTATATTTCCAGTTAAAATTTTCTTTTTTTTCAAATTTTCTTTTCTTTTTTACATTTCTATTTTGCTTAGATTTTTATTTTTCATTTTAGTGCTTAAACGTATTTCAGTTAGTTGGCAAAGCAGCATTAGATTTTTTTCATTTAAAACAAACAAAACAATTTTCACTTTTTTTCAAGTTTAATACTTTTTAATTTAATTGTATAAATATTTTTCTTTTATTTAATCATATTTAATTTCTTTGTATTTTAGTTGTAGTCATTTAAGAAGTTTAAAAATACTTATTTTAGTCAGCATTTAGTTTTCATTTAAGTTTTTTTTTAAGTTCTTCATATACTATTTATATTTTATTTTATTTCAGCTTTATTTTAATTAACAAAAATGGTTTTAGGTCATCCCAAATTAGAGCACAGCAATCAGTTCCTGAAGTTAAAATCCCGTTCATTCTCCATAAAGGATTTCCAAGACATTAACTGATGGACTGGAGTGGTGTGTATTATTGTGATGTTTTTATCAGACTCTCATTCTGACGGCACCCATTCACTGCAGAGCATCCATTGCTGATACACTAATGCAATGCTACATTTCTCCAAACCTGATGAAGAAAGACTCATCTTGAATGGTCTTGAAGGGTGAGTGTTTCATTTTTTGGTGAACTATTCCTTTAATTCAGTACATAGTAATATTGGCTTAATGTTTAAAAAATGTAATAACATTTGGCTGTGAGATCAACTAAACATCACTCCCTGATCATTTTTTCACTCTGGAAATTGAATGTTAAGTCAAGCGCAATGCATTTAGAAAAAAAGTCCTTCGTGCTGTGTGCTTTATATAATGCAAATTTTGGCAAATGTATTTGGCCATTTATTCATACAGACCGCAAGCTGTATGCATGCAATGCAAGCAAATATTTCTAGTACTGAAAACGGTCTACAAAGTATTCAGACTCCCAGCATTGAGGAAGCCAATCTGTACACACACACACACACACACACACACACACACACACACACACACACACACACACACACACACACACACATATAATAAAGAATCAAATTATAGAGATTCATAGCCATTTCCTGGCCAATTTTATTCAGTGGCACCTCTTTTCCAGCATCAGAAGTAATTTGAAGCCCCATGCATTGAAATC
>CM049874.1:2110063-2147563 GCA_027474115.1 Schizopygopsis malacanthus | reverse complement strand
ATATTATAACCATGATCACAATTATTTGTGCGATCATACAATGCATTAATGAATGCATAAAGAATACTTGTATAATGCATGATATATAAAGGCTTACAGTATGAAGGTCACTGTGATTGTCATCGACACAAAACTGCACTCGTTAAAGCACACGCTTCATTCAGATCATGAAATACATCTTTGGTTATCTTTCATTCGAGTTCTTTTCTTGATGTGTTGTAGGTGTTTCCCAGATGAACACAGGCTGTATTGGATGACAGCGAGGCTAGTGCTAATGGAAGACGGCCAAGAGAGAAAAGCGCCTGCAGGAAAATCATCTGAAATGAAGCATTGTGGGAAGGCAGTGGCTGGTTGAAGTATGAACAAGCAACACAATATGTCAGTATGATATTAAAGAGTCTAATAAATCCTAAATAGACTGTATAATTTGATATGATAGCACTGCAGATACATGCTTTAAGGGATAGTTCACCCAGAAATGTACATTTACTCCGGCCAGACAAGCTGTAGATGACTTTGTTTATTTAGACTTCATTAGAAATTAATGAGGGTCCACACAAAGAGAAACATCTAAGGACTTAAAGGAATAGTTCACCCAAAAATGAACATTTGCTGTAAATAAATGCTCATCCTCAGGTCATCAGAGATTAAGATGAGTTTGTTTCTTCATCAGATTTGGAGAAATGTGTCTCAGTAATGTGTGCTCTGCAGTGAATGGGTGCCGTCAGAATGAGAGTCAATGGATGCTCTGCAGTGAATGGGTGCCGTCAGAATGAGAGTCTGATAAAAACATCACAATAATCCACACCACTCCATTGATTTTTTTAACGTCAAAACATTGTTTCTGGGCTAAAATAGAAGTCCATAATATACAATTATTTATTTATGGAGACTGTGAATGGGATTTTAACTTCAGGAAATGACTAAACATTTGTATTAATTCAAACAAAGCTGAAATAAAATACAAATATTATATGAAGAACTTAAAACTAGCAAAAAACTTAAATGAAAATTAGAAATGCTGACAAAAAAAAGTATTTTTTTATTTTGAATTACAAAAATCACTGAATTTTAAATAAATTAAATATGAAAGTATAAAAATATAATATATAACAAAAATATTAAACAAATTTGTTTATAAAAGTTTCTTAAATAAAAAAATGACAATTAGAAATGCCTCATTGGCAACTGATATAATTAAGTTTAAGCACTAAATTTAATATAAACTAAATCAATTAAGCTAAATAGAAATATTTAAAAAACAGCTAAGAAAAATATTAAAACTGAAAATATAAAAATAAAGGCAAATTCGAAATAATCCATAATAACGCTAATTATGGTAACGCTAATGAATAATCTTTTGTCTTCTCCAGATGTTCACTGATGGACTGGAGTGCTGTGGATTATTGTGATGCTTTTATCAGCTGTTTGGACTCTCATTCTGACGGCACCCATTCACTGCAAAAGAAATGGCATTTAACCTCTGTTCCTGTGGCTCAGTTGTAGTGCATTGCGTTAGCAGTGCAAAAGATTGTGGGTTCAATTCCCAGGGAACACAAACAAAACATGTATAGCCTGTAAGTCGCTTTGGATAAAAGCTTCTGCTAAATGCATAAATGTAAATAACGCATTGAATTCAGCATGACATTTCGATAATCTTTGAAATATCTTTTTTATAGTGCATAAGGAGAAAGGGCATTCAATCTTGTATTCAGTGCATTATGTGAAAATGCATGCATTCAAATGCCATTAAACTAAATGTTTGCATGGAACAGTTGATAAGGTCACTGATATATTTTCCTTCTCTCTCTCTCTCTCTCTCTCTCTCTCTCAATATACTCATCAGAGCTGCCACTGAAGACTGGCAAACACAATCCTCGTGGCGTTTTTCCCAAATGTTGCAAATCTTAATGCTGTTCACAGAAAGGCTCGGTTTCCCCGGGAGAGAGAGAGACGCTACTGTGTCCAGAAGGAATCTTAAAATCATCTCCCGCAAGAACACTAATCAGCCAACGGTGGGCATCGCCGCCGTATAATTCTATCCCCATTTCAAACCTTTATGAAGCCCGTGCCTAGTTTTATGTGTCGACTTCCGAGCCATTTCTTGAAGCATGTCATAGACGGATGTGATTAGCTAACTTGAAAATGCAAAAAGATATCCCCTGAAACCAAATGCATTTAGAATCCTATTAAAAATGGAATTATGTCTGCGAGCGGACTATGAATTTGGAATCCATATCTCCTCTCAAACAGTTGCACAGCTTTATTTCCCCCTACAAAAACCTCTTTTCAGCTCCGCGGATTCATTTGAAAGCACAAAAGATTGCCCTGAACTTTTAAAGAAATGTAGTGCTTTTTGTGAAATATCATCTGGAATGAATTTTACCGCCGGTTGATATATCGTACGATAAATTCATGAAATATTTAGAAGCACTTCATACATCCGACTGCAATTTTCTGAGTTTAACAACTGGCCAAATCCAGACTGAGATCCAGGTTTGCGTCTGGAGACTTTCACCCGGTGGGCAAGATTTGGATTTAGATTAAAGATGAATACATTATAGTTCTGCTTTGAGAGATTTGTGATAAGAGACGGACGGATGAGGAAGGCAGACAGATTGTGAGAATGTGGAAAAAGTGCACTTTTAATCAACTTTTCACTTTCATTTCTATGGCCCCGCAGTGACAAATTAATTTTTATAAAGCACACATTCCCTGTAGTCTCTCAATTAATGAGGCTGTGAAAACTCAAAGCACATAAATAATAATAAGACAATCTGAAAATGCTGTTAAAGTACTTTTAGAAGAAGTTTAAAGGGATTCGGCTATTTTGGGAGGTGCAACACCACAGGACTGAATCAATGGAGATGGAGGGAGTTAAACAGACCTTAAATGAATAGCAGGAGGCACAACTTTTCCTCTGAACTTGCAAGTTTGGAAAACTATCTCACTTGTGTCCTGTTGAGACACATTTTTAGGGATCCCTAGAGATGAGAAAGAGATTTGATGAGTTACTCCACAGGACTTAGTAATACTGGTGCATATTACAGTGAAATGTAGTCCAAACATTGCAATACATAGCATTTCTATCCACATTGTTCACTGATGCATTTCTGTATTTCACAGTTCATGATGTCAGGACAATCTGCTTCAAACTGCTAAAAATACTCTGTGCATTGGACACATTCAGTGTTACGTGCTGCTCATCCAAATGATCTTTTGAGGACAGAAATGTCACCATCCTCATTCTCACACAATGCCAACTCGGTCCACAATTGGAGACATTTTAAGCTTATATACTCAAAACCAGTGATTTCTTTAAATCAGATTCAAATCAGGTCATATGTCAATATGTATTTAAATAATATTTCCATTCTAAAGGACAGTCAAACAAGCAGTTTCTACAGCAAATGCATAAATAACACAGTGTCCTTCCCTGTCCATTCAAATAGGAGAGAGAAAGTGAAATGTCTTTTTCTTTGTCCTGTCACCCTCCCCACATGCGCGCACAAAGCCCGAGTCCTGCAGCAGCCTACTGAATATTCTCTTATTATAATGCATTGAATATCGCGTTCGTTCCCGCGTGCATCAGACCTGTGTGAAGGTGTATTGGTTATTCGTGTGCATTGTAAATGTCATTGGCGCGTGTGTCTGTCGCGGGAGGGGTCAGAGAAGAAGCTGCGCGCGGAACAAGTGACTTTGCGCTTCAGTTCAGAGAACCTGGTGAGCAGCGCGACTCTCTCCGCGCGCAGGTGCGCTAAAATGGAGCGAGGACTTTTATTCGTGCGGATATTTGGAAGTACGCTGATATGCATCTCGCTCGTGTCACAGGTCGTTTCTGAGGAACGAACGGTGAGGTATAAGATATACGAGGAGGTCCGACCGCCGACGGTCATCGGAACTCTAGCCAGCAATGTGACATGGACCCCGGACAAAACGCGCAGGACTTTCCCCGGAATCAGGTTTAAGCTCATGAGCCCATCCACCGGCTCCTTCATCCGATTCAGGGAAAGCGACGGGAGGCTGACGGTGGAGGAGCGCGTCGACCGCGAACGCATCTGCAAGCGCAACCCGCGGTGCGTAATCACTTTTGATGTCGCGTTCGTGTCCGCCGAGCAGTTTGAGCTCTTTCACGTCGAGGTGGAAGTGCTGGACGTAAACGACAACTCACCTGTGTTCCCGCGCACCGATTGCACCGTCGAGATCTCCGAGAGCGCGGCGCTTGGGACGCGCGTCGCGCTGGACGCCGCCGAGGACGCAGACGTGGGCTCTAACTCTATCCAAACCTACCACCTGAGCGAGAACGCTCACTTTAGCGTCGATGTCATAACGCGGGTTGATGGGGTTAAATATGCGGAGCTGGTGCTCGTCAAAGAGCTCGACCGTGAATCCCGCGCTTATTTCGCGCTCAAACTCGTGGCGGCAGACGGCGGGAATCCGGCGAAGAGCGGCTCCACTAATGTCACCGTCAAAGTGAAGGATGCTAATGACAACAGCCCGCTGTTTGACCACAGCCATTACTCTGTGGATGTGCCAGAGGACACCCCTGTTTATTCGCTACTGCTAGACTTGAACGCCGTCGATCCGGACGAAGGTCTCAACGGACAGGTTATTTATGAATTTGGCAAACAAGTCACAACAAAGATAAGACAACTATTTAAACTGGATTACAAAACTGGACATTTGACTTTGCAAAACCCTGTGGACTACGAAGACGAGACCACGTATGAACTTGACGTGCAAGCCAGCGATTTAGGGCACAATCCTGTGCCCTCAATGTGCAAAATCATCATCAACATCAGAGATGTGAATGACAACCCGCCTGAAATCATCATCACATCCATCACGTCAGTAACAGATGGTGTGGCGCATGTTAGCGAAGCTACAGGTCCAGACATCCTGGTGGCTGTAATCAGCATCAAAGACAAGGACACTGGAGTGAACGGACAAGTGAGCTGCACTCTGAACGGTGGACATGGACACTTCAGGCTTAAAAGAGCGTATGAAGGGAGCTACACGATAGTCACGATGGCTCCTCTGGATAGAGAGACGATCGCGGAGTATAATTTGACTGTAGTGGCTGAGGATTTCGGTGTACCGCCGTTACGCACGGTAACTCATTACATTATACGGCTTACAGACGTCAATGACAACGCACCGACATTCAGCGCTAAGATATATGAAGGTTTCATTGAGGAGAATCAACTTCCAGGTACCTACATCACTACGATTTTAGCCAGCGATGAGGATTCTGGGCTTAACGGGGAAATAACCTATGAGCTTTTTGACTCGGACACAAACAGCGTCTCCAGGTTTGCTATAATGAATCAAGCGGGGAACGTTTATGCCTTGCAAAGTTTTAATTATGAAGTCACGAAGAGGCTAAATCTTCGCGTCCAGGCCAGCGACCGAGGATGGCCGCAACTTCACAACAACGCTGTACTGATTATCAATGTGGTTGATCAGAACGACAACGCACCTTCGATAACGCAACCACCGCTCATCAACGGATCTGCTGAGATCCAGCTTCCCAGAGACGCGCCGCCCGGTTATATCGTGACCCGAATCGCAGCGAAAGATTCAGACGCCGGTTTGAACGCAGAGCTCACTTACAAACTCTACGACGGAGGCGATTTCGGTTTTGCTATCGACCCAAATACAGGGGAAATATACATCAACCGCAAAATCGCTTACGACGAGTACGACTTATGGAAAGTCTTAGTGACGGTTAACGACAATGGCCACCCATCGCTAACCTCAACAGCTACGATTCATTTCACCCTAACAGAGTCTGCGCCCTCAAATGGCAATTTATATGACGAAAGAGAGGATGGCGAACCAAAACAATGGATGCTTATTTTAATCTTGGCTTTGACGAGTTCCTCGCTGCTGTTTTTGGCTATTTTATCGTACATACTATGCAAAAGTCGCAAAAATGGTCAAAAGAGACAAGATAAACTTCCTGAAGACACGGTGGATTTTCCTTACGATAAAGAGCACAACGCACTGTCGATGATCTCTTGCCAGACTGCCAATGTGTTTGACACGCATGCATTTCACTCCACGACCGTCATCGGCACGCCTGAGAAACTACACAACAGCGTGCAGGCGACGGCCGAGGTTTTTAACGAAACCCCGCAGACCTTCAAGAGCAAATATAGGAGTGTGGCAGGGGAAATAGATGTAAGTGGTGACTGTTTCTTTCTGTGTGTGTGTTTGAGGGGCCGTTCACACAGGACATGCATTCAAAAACAGCTCGATGGAGCGCAGCTGAACACAACACATGGCTCGAAAGCAATGCTAATGATGCAAGACATGAAAGCCAATGACATACATCTGATGCACAGGCCAATGTAAAACAGTGCCTATAGAATGCAAAGGAATGGAACAATACAAAAATTTTTTTTTAACTTTGCACAATGCAGTAAACAAAGACGTGCATCTCATACATGTAGCCTACATATAATAAGAATTTTTTCAAAAAAATGCAGATTGACAATCAAAAAAGCGAGATGCAATGCAACACTCAAAAACGTCCATGAGATATGTTTGCAACAATAAATAAAATGGTGCAAAAGAGCAAAAATGATTATAACAACTTATAACGCTTTATGTATTCCCCAATTGTAAGTCGCTTTGGATAAAAGCGTCTGCTAAATGACTAAATGTAAATGTAAATAACAACTGAATGATTGGGAAGAAATTTAGAGTTATTATAGTTAACAAATCTAAAACCATAAAAAAGCATTATGTTTACTTGAAAAAAATATATATTGACATGTTGTCTTAAACACATATAACACTCATTGTGCGAAACCCTGAAAAACAGAGATGTGATGCAATGACCGAAGGAGGCGTACAAACACAATGTACTACTTGCATTAAAACAGCTAAAAGTAACGCAATGGAATCCAACTCTATTGTGCACATTGGAATTGAAACCGTATAATGATCTGTTTTTAACTTCATATGTTGTTTTAAAAATGCATTGCTTACAGCTGAAGGCACTGAAAAACTATTGAAAAGCCTGTCATTATCAACAAAATGAAAAGTCTGTCATTATTTACTCAGCATCATGTCGTTCCAGAAGAGCAGAGAGGATGAGCTTTGGTTCTGGTGTTTTCACAGGGATATTCCACTTTGCCTGGTTATGGTAAAGACAACGCTCGACCCATCACGGTATGGAAAGGAAACTCCATGATGACCATCGCAGTCAGAGACCCACAGATCAGTGGCAAAGACAGTGGAAAAGGAGACAGTGATGTGAATGACAGTGATTCTGACATCAGTGAAGGCCTCAAGAAAGACTACACGTCATATAAAGGTTAGAATCAACTCATCTGACTGACATACTCACAACTATTGATTACATACTATAGTATTATACATGTCCAAAATGGTAATACATTTAATATTTTTGCAGAATTCGCATAATAATAAAAATAGTATTTGTTTTAGTAGTTGCATTTCTCTTTAAAAACAAATTGAATTTGGTGTAAAGAACATGAAAGCGTGGATCATCCTGCCTTGTCTCAACGGTTCAGGCTGGTGCTGGTGGTGTAATGGTGTGGGGGGGGTATTTTCTTGGCACACTTTGAGCATCGTTTAAACACCACAGTCTACCTGAGTATTGTTTCTGATCATGTCCATCCCTTTATGACTACAGTGTACCATCTTCTGATGTACTTCCAGCAGGATAATGCACCATGTCACAAAGATCAAATCATCTCAGACTGGTTTCTTGAACATGACAATGAGTTCACTTTACTCAAATGACCTCCACAGTCACCAGATCTCAATCCAATAGAGCACCTTTGGGATGTGGTGGAACGAGAGATTCACATCATGGATGTGCAGACGACAAATCTGCAGCAACTGTGTGATGCTATCATGACAATATGGACCAAAATCTCTGAGCAATGTTTCCAACACCTTGTTGAATCTATGCCACGAAGAATTAAGACAGTTCTGAAGACAAAAGGGGTCCAACCCGGTACTAGCCCGGTGTACCTAATAAAGTGGCCAGTGAGTGTGCATATATATATATATATATATATATACACACCTGCCTCTAAGGGTGCTTTCACACCTGCCTCATTTAGTTAGTTTGAATCGCACTAGAGTTGGTGCGGTTCGTTTGGGCCGGTGAGAATGCAGCAATGGCACTCGGGTGCGCACCAAAAGCGGACCAAACAAGCGTACCGAGTCCTCCTTGAAGAGGTGGTCTCGGTACGCTTTCAAACAAACCCTGGAGCGGTTCGTTTGTGGTGAGAACGCGATCCGACCTCAAACAGACCCAACTGCAAAAAGAACTATGCGTTTTTGGACTAAACCAGCTGCCGTAGTCAGCTGCGCTGTGCAGTATGGGATGAAGAAGTGTTTGTTGTTTGTAGTTTAGCATGGCAGGTCGTGGACAAACTTGGGGTTGTGAGGAGGTGCGGATAATCCACCCGCGTGGTTGTCTCTCCATAATAGCAGTGTGCCGTCCTGTCTTTGTTTACTTCCGGGAGCACATTGGGATTTTCCCGTACACTCTTTCTGACCAATCGAAAAGCAGTTTAGGGAATGCGTTCAAAGACACATCTAGCCAACAAGTGAAGCGGATGTTGTCACGTGACTGCATCTAGGTTCGTTTCAGCTGGTTCGGACCAGAGCAAACAGTGTGGTGTGAAAAGGAATCAAAACGGCTAAAAATAGCTACAATGTATATTTTTTGCCTTTGGTGCGGACCAAAGCAAGTGAACTATCAGACTTTCCTGGTGTGAATACACCTTAAATCATCTAGTTAAATCTCAAAACTACTTGAAAATAGGATCTGATGCAAAACAAAGAATAATTGGAGGATTTGGATCATTGATACAGGTCTTACACTAACGAGAGAGGAGACGGTTGTAGTTTTATACAGTTAGAAAGTACGTCTTACGTAACTGATCATTTGTGTTCTTGATAAAAGTGCAGCAATGAAACAGATAAAGACGCAGAGTCGCTGGTAACATGATGATTGTCAGGGCAATTATTTTTGCAGGATCATGGTTGCGTTGACGAGGTGTCGTGCGGATTAGTGAGGCCAAGTTAAAGTAGAGAGTTGCTCAGATTAATGATGTCTTCACTTCAAGGTCAGTTTGGATTCATTTCTAGTGCAGCCTTGTGAAAGGCTAATCTATGGGAAACAAAGAGCCCGAGCGATCACACGCGCACTAATAGAGCTGAGCCGTGTGCATATCACGAGTCACACGCATCTGAACACAGTAAGAGTCGAACGAACACATTCTCTGATGAAATAGAAAAGTGAAGGTATTTGATTCAGATCTATGAAAGTTAACTTTTTCGTTTATTTCTCACAATTCAGACGTTTTTTCCTCACAGTTCTGACTCACAACATAACTCAAGTTTATAAAGTCAGAATTGCGGGATGTAAAATATATTATTTTTAAATGTGAGATATAAACTTGCAATTCTGAGATAAAAAGTCAGAATTGTGAGATTTAAGCTCACACCTGCAAGAAAAAGGTGAGAACTGTGAGATGAAAGAAAAAAGTTGAATTGTAATAATTAAACTGAAAATTCAACTGGATTATTATTACATTTTTTTTTTTAGTTTATTATGAATTTATATGTCGCAGTCCTAAGAAGAAAAGTCTGAATTGTGAGACAAACTCACAATATAAATTGCAGGAAAAAAGTGCACAATTACTTTTTTGTTGAAAAAATTAAATAAAAATTGTATTAATTTTATTTATTTGAAAAAATCTGAATTGCAAGATGTAAAGATGTAAACTCAGAAGAAAAGTTCACAAAATTATGATGCATGCAAACTCGAATTCCGAGAATAAATTAATTGAAAAAATGTAAACTTGCTAAATTGCTGTTGACTGAGATTTATTTATATAAGAATTAAAAAAAATCTGAATTGCAAAATATTAGATGTAAAGAAAAAAACATGTAAACTCAGAATTAAAGAAAAGTATTAAAAAAAATCAATTGTGAGATTTAAGCAATTTTGAGATGAGAAAAAAGTGCACAATTGCAAACTGAAAATTCAACTGAATTCTAAAAAAAATGAAGTCAATAAATTAAACTCAGAATTCTGAGAATAAAGTAAGAAACTCGCGATTCTGAGAAGTCTGAACAGAGATTTAAACTCAGAATTCTAAGTTATGAGTTTGTCTCACAATTGCCAGAAACTAAAAATTCTGAGAAGAAAAGTTCAAATGACTATGAAATATAAGCATGCATACTTGAATTCTGAGAAAAAAACATCATAATTGCGAGATGTAAACTCCGAGCTGCTAAATTGCTGTTGACTGGATTAGACTGAAGTTTATATAAGATATAAAAAAAAAATCAGAATTGAGCTAAGAAGTTGCAATTAGTGTGGGTTTTATTGTGTATGAATGCTCATGTGTGTTTCCTCAGGTCTGTGGGCTTGCACCAGCGAGTGCAGGATCCTCGGTCACTCGGACAGATGCTGGAGCCCGTCTGTGAGCGTTAATAGCAGACATCTCTCGACCTTCTCAAGGACGAGGCCGTCCTCACAGGCCCCGCTTCAGAGGAGCAGTTACGACACTCAGACCAGCAGAAGCGTGGCCTTGCACAGTCTTACAGAAGATCAGCAGAGTCAGTACGATTACATTCACGTCTGCTCTCCACAGTCACAGCGGAGACCAGACTTCACAGACTCTCCCAAAGCCATCGCCACAGAGAGTCCCGGCAGGTTTACACAAGCCTGAGACTGGCTTATACTCTAATCATGTTGCTGTACATATTATCTTTGACTGCATTGATGTTTTGTATATACAAATTATATTTTTAACAATATTACCTGTTGTTTTGTTCAGAAGCATGTTTGGGATGAATATAATGTGATTGTGTTTGTTTGCAAGTCATGTTTTTGTCACATTGTAACAAAGTGTTACACATGAAAAGTCTTTTTTTTAAAGCTACAAATGTTACCACTTTTATAATGTTTACTTACACAAGTTTCTTTTTAAGAAATGTGAACATGAGAAATAAAATAAGTTATTGTAAAATCTACAATGTTTTGCGTTCTTGATAATTTTGGACAATTTGAAAACTGAATAATTGTATTAATTTGTTGAAAATGTGAATTATATTAAAAGGTTAAATGGATGAGTAACACACATTAAATGTCATTTTTAGCTAACATTTATTCAGACTGAACAAAATAGTTTCTCTTTAAGAAATGAAAACAAGTTATGGTAAAATCTACAATGTTTTGTAGTTTTGACAAAAAACAGTCAAAATTCTGGACATAATTTATCATCTTAAAACTGTTCTTAAGGCTTCTGATTTAAATTTGGTCATAAATAAACAAATTAAATGTTTAAACTTCACAAAAAACAGTCAAAAGTTCAGACATCATTGTGATTATTATCAATATGATTATATTTATCATCTCATAAATATTTAAAGCTTCGGTTTACATGCTTGAATATTAGCTTTGTAGAAAAATAGAATTATGCTTACAACTGAATTCTCTCATAAAATTTAAAATTCATATATTGTATTTTCTATTAATTATTATTTTGAAAAAGTGTTTATATTTTCATTTTAGTTACGGTTTTGTTAATAAAGATGTGTAATTTTGTTGTGTGCTTTTTGTTTTGTTATTAGTTATTTTGTATACTTATTCATTTTTATTTCAGTTTGAGTTATTTTAGTACAAGTTAAACTAAATGAGAAAAAAAGTTTGCCCTGGCAATCAGCTGAAATATTAAATAAAATATTTATATCTATACACACACACATGGTCAAAATTGTTGGTACCCTTGGTAAATATGATCAAATAAGGCTGTGAAAATTAATGCATTGTTAATCCTGTTGATCCTTTATTTTTTATCACATAAATCTAACCTTTCATTGGAGAATATAATTAAGAATTAAGAATTTCCAATCAACATAAAATGTTACAAAACTGCCTGGAAGAGGACGTCTGTATATATATTTGGTGTGAAAAAGTTTCCTGTTATTTGTTTTTTGCATATTTGTCACACTTGAATGATTCAGATTAATGGGACAAATCTGTCCAAACCTGCCTGGCACTACGTGAAAAAGTAATTGCCCCAAAATCTAATAACTGTGTCTGTGCCTCTCTTTTCAGCAACAACTGCAATCAAGCGTTTGCAATAACTGGCCATGAGTCTCTCATCACTGGAGTATTTTTGACCCTCTCTTCTTTGCAGAACTGTTTTAATTCAGACTCATTGGAGGCTTTGAGCATGAATGGACTGTTTAAAGCAGTGGTTCCCAACCACGTTACTGCAGGCCCCCCCAACACTGCATGTTTTCCATGCCACCTCAATCAAACACACCTGATTCAGCTCATCAGTAGAGACTCCAAGGCCTGAACTGGGGGTGTCAGATAAAGGTGAGATGCAAACTGTGCAGGGCTATGGCCCTCCAGGAACGTGGTTGGGAACCACTGCTTTAAAGCAGGGGTGTCAGACTCAGTTCCTGGAGGAACATAGCCATGCACAGTTTAGATGCAACCCTAATTAAACACCTGATCCAGCTAATCAAGTCATTAAGGCTTATTTGAAACCTACATGGTATGTGAGTTTGACACCCCTGCTTTAAGGTCGTGCCACAGCATCTCAATCAGATTTAAGTCCGGACTTTGACTTGGTCACTCCAAAACCTTAATTTCGTTTTTCTTGAGCCATTCAGAGGTGCACTTGCTGGTGTGTTTGGGATCATTGTCCTGCTCATAACCCAAGTGCGCTTGAGCTTGAGGACACAAACTGACGGCCGGATATTCTCCTTCAGGATTTTCTGATAGAGTGCAGAATTCATGGCTCCATCAATTATGGCAAGTCGTCTATGTCCTAAAGCTGACCATCACACGACCACCTCCATGTTTGACTGTTGGTATGATGTTCATTATGAAATGCTGTGTTGGTTTTATGCCAGATGTAACGGGACACACACTTTCCAAAAAGTTCAACTTATGTCGCATCAGTCCACAGAATATTTGCCCAAAAATATTGTTGGTATTTTTTGGCAAATGTGAGACGAGGCTTTGTGTTCTTTGTGTTTCAGGAGTGGCTTTATCTTGGTACTCTCCCATGGATGGTGTTTCTGCCCAGTCTCTTTCTTATTGTTGAATCATGAACACCGGTCTTAATTGAAGCATGTGAGGCCTGCGGTTCTTTAGATGTTGTTCTGGGTTCTTCTATGACCTCCTGGATGAGTCGTCGTTGCGCTCTTGGAGTAATGTTGTTAGACCGGCCGCTCCTGGGAAGGTTCAACACTCTTCCAAGTTTTCTCCTTTTGTGGATAACGGCTCTGACCATGATTCGCTGGAGTCCCAAAGCCTCAGAAATGGCCTAATAACCCTTTCCAGACTGATACATGTCTATTTGGTTTCTCATCTGTTCTTGAATTTCTTCAGATCGCAGCATGATGTGTTGCTCTTTAAGCATGCTTCACTTTGTCAGACCGGTTCTGTTTCGGTGATTTCTTGATTCAACAGGTCTGGCAGTAATCAGGCCTGAGTGTAATCAGGCTTTCTAAAATACTGTGTTTAATCACAGTTCTTTCATGATTTAACAGGAGGGGGTAATTAATGTTTTCACAAAGGGCCAGGCAGGTTTGGACAGCTTCTTTCCCTTAATAAATGACAATATCATTTAAAAACTGCATTTTATATTTTCTTGCATTATCTTTAAGTTATATTGCAATTAGTTTGTTGATCTGAAAAAAAAGAACATGTGACAAATATGCACAAAAAATAAAATAATAACAGGAAGGGTGCATAAACCTTTTCACGTCTCTCTATACATTTTTTTTTTGAGTTAACATACATTTGTATTATTGTATTTGATCATTTCTATTTTGTAATTTTTTATTTTTAACATAGTTGAAGTAAAAAAAATGTTTTAATGGTTTTAGTTTCTCATGCATGTGTCTTCTTCAATAGTGTTAAAACGCATCCAATGATGCACGTGATGAAGTTGGCTAACGAATGCTCATAGTGAAAAAAGCAATGGAAACTTGACAAAGAAGCTTTGTGTGACATGTTGTTATCACTACATCATTCCCAGACCTCCATTTGTGTACTTTAATCAGTTTTCTGTTCACTTAAAGTGCAAAATAGTCATAAAAATGAGTGACGTGTCCAAACTTTTGACTGCTAGTGTACATAAATGAGACCTTAAACAGATCCAGTCCTAGTAAAACTGAAGATCTTACTTGACTTTTGTTGAATTGAGAAATAAATGCTGCCTTCGAAAGCGTCCCATAGATTTACAGCAGTGAGTTCTGGTCGATTTAAACCAGTTCACTGTAAATGTGCATGAATAGTCTGAAGCGTGTGTCTCAGCACTGTTTTCTCAGGCCACAGAAAATCCCCGGAGAGGAATGCCAGGCTTGGGTTTCTCCGGGACCTTGTTTATTTTGCCCGAATTTTTCCTCTCTCTCACCTACATGACAGAAACTTGAGAGAAGCTACACAAGTCACAAAGCTCTGCTTTCAGTAGAAGCCAGAACGCCATGGAGGACACATCAGAAAACATTCCTTTCGAGGTACATTTTATCCTTAAACTTCACATTACGCATCTAATACACTTGATTTATGTCCATAATCCAACGATGTGTGTTTAATAAGGCTTACAGTAGCTCGAAGCCCAGAGGGTTTATGCGTGTGAAGAAGACGGCGGTCGTAGTCTTCATCGCCGGCGCCGTTCTGCTGCTCTTTGGAGGCGTTGGAGCTTTTTACTTGTGGAAAGTCAGCGAGAAAGAAGTAAGTGTCTCAGACCAGACAGTACGCTTGTCTAAACTAGTTTGGCTCAAAATTAGTGCAACTGTTCAGCAACTTCCCAAAAATATCACTTTTGGGAGAGAGAGCCTCTATTAAATTCAGATTTCAAAACCTGAACTCCTTAAAGCAGAACAATGTTCATTATTGATGAGGTGGACTGACAGAATTGATTTTGATGAGTTAACTAAATAATAATAACAACATTTGACTATTTGTGACCCTGGACCACGAACTTAAGTCGCTGGGGTATATTTGTAGCAATGGCAAAAAATACTGTATGGGTCAAAATGATCAACTTTTCTTTCATCCAAAAATCATTTGGATGTTAAGTAAAGATCACGTTCCATGAAGATATTTTGTACATTTATTACTGTAAATATATCTAAACTTCATTTTTGATTAGTAATATGCATTGCTAAGAACTTCATTTGAACAACTTTAAAGGCAATTTTCTCAATATTTAGATTTTTTTGCACCCTCAGATTCCAGATTTTTAAATAGTTGTATCTCAGCCAAATATTATGCTATCCTAACAAACCATACATCAATGGAAATATTCTTTATTCAGCTTTCAGATAATGTATAAATCTCAATTTCGAAAAATTGACACTTAACCTGCAGGTTAACACTGGGCACATTTTTTGATGTATGACCTAGTATGGTGACCCATACTCCGAATTTGTGCTCTGCATTTAACCCATCCAAGTGTACACTCACAGTAGTGCACACACACCCGGAGCAGTCCCATCCAAGTGCACACTCACAGTAGTGCACACACACCCGGAGCAGTCCCATCCAAGTGCACACTCACAGTAGTGCACACACACCCGGAGCAGTCCCATCCAAGTGCACACTCACAGTAGTGAACACGCTCACAGTAGTGAACACACACACCCAGAGCAGTCCCATCCAAGTGCACACTCACAGTAGTGAACACACACACCCGGAGCACTGGGCAGTCATTGCTGTGGCGCGCGAGGAGCAGTCGGGGGTTCGGTGCCTTGCTCAAGGGTCTCACCTCAGTCGTGGTATCGAAGGTGGAGAGAACGCTTGTTGTTCACACCCACCGACAATTCCTGCCGGACCCGAGATTCGAACCCACAACCTCAGGTTACACGTCCGACGCTCTTTCCATTAGGCCACGACTGCCCCACAGGACGCCAGTACACTGAACGCTCTCTGTTATACACTGGTTTTGTGCTCCAGGGTCAGATTTGTTCTTAATGTGCAGCAAATTGGTCTGTGTTTTGGGTTTAATTTGCATGCATGCATTCATCGGGGGGATTTTGTAACACTGCTATGTTTAAAGTATGCATTTTTAATATTCCGCATTGCGTAATCATGCAGTTTCGCTCTCTAATGCATGCTGATGCAATAGCGCAGACGTGTCGATATTTAAAGCACAGCAGGTCTGAGTTGGAATGAGAATATTTAAATTGTAGTTTGTCTCAGCAAAGTGTCAGGAATGATCAATGAAGCAGGTAGCGTCGTGTTTGCATTTGCAGCCGTCAGTGTGCATTGATTTCAGGCACCTCTGGTATTTAAAGAAATCCGCCAGGTTAAAGACGGCAAACAAAGAGGTCTGTGTGCTGGGTTATAATCATGCAGTGTTAACACTGCAAACAGATCAGCATGCATCACTTCCCAACACAAACACAAACGGCCAGTAAGAGCAAACCACCTGCTGGACCACTGCACAAAATAATGCACCAATAGTATAGCCTAGTACGTTTTATATGGATTCAATCAGTGGTTCACAACTATAGTAGGTTTGCTTCAGGACGCGGATTAAGTGGCAACCCAAAACTGGTTAATGTACAAAAGCAAAAAAAATATATATATCCCTAATTATTATTTATACTAATTTACTTCGTATAACGTTGACACCCCTAATTTTTATAATTGTTTAAAATTATTTTGTATTTACATAATTTTTATTTTCAATAAAATGTTAGGTAAAGTTTTAGTAATTTTGTTGTGTTTTGCCATTTTGTTTTTTTAGGGGGGGGGGGGGGGGGTATTAATGTATCTATCTAGTTTTTAATAAGTTATTTCAGTTTAAGTTTTAGTTACTATTGTACATCAAGTTAAACTAAATTAGAAATGTTGCCTTAGCAACTAGCTTACATTAAAAAAATATTTATTTAAATTTACTCTTTTTAATTTGTTGTTTTGACATTTGTATTATTTTTTTAAATATACAAATATTATTTTTAATCTTAAAATTTAAAAAAGAATATTTCTTTTAACTTTTTTTAATTTATTTTAAATAATTGTATAACTACACATTATTTTTAAATGTCTATATAGTTTTATTAATTTTATTTATGATTTAGTTATTATTTTAGTTAACGTAAAGTAACATAAGAAATTAGGGAAATAAAAAGGGAAATATGGTTTTACATATTTTATTTCTATTCATTTTAATATGAGTTAATTTTATCATTTATTTATATATATATATATATATTATGTGTGTGTAATATACATTTTCATTTAATTTGTTACTTTTTTATATTCTATTTTATTTCAGAGTTCACATTTTATTTTTTCAAATAACACACACTGCAAAAATGATTTTCTAATTAAATTTTTTTTTTTTTTAGTAAAATTCAACATTAAATCAAGATACATTTACCAGAGAAGTAAAATGACCCAAGTCTTGTTTTCTGAAAAAAAAATGCACCAAAATTATTTATTTTTATTAAAAGAACAACAAATATCTGCCAATGGGGCAAAAAAACAACAATCTTGTACTCTTTCAATAAAATGTATTTTTCTGCCCCCATATGTGGATATTTGTATTGTTTTAATAAAAACCGAACTTAACTCTATATGTTCTCGTGGACAGGTGATCAGCGCTCACTACAGTCACATCGATATCAAGATAGAAGACGATTCAGACGCTGGAGATGTCAAGATTGTGGAAGTACAAGACTTTAAAGCCGTGAGTAGCACATAATAACCCTGTCCATCTCATTTCAGAGCATTCATGACATAACTCCTTTATTTTCACTCTTTTACAGGGCATTACAGCAGTCAAGTTTCCTGGAAAAGACAAGTGTTACATCAAATCACAAGCCAGATCTGAACTTTCTGAGGTGAGAAACAATATAATCACCATTAAACTCTTTCTTATAGACACATGTGTCATTCTACATGTCAGACTCAAGTTTCATTTATTAACTATACACACATTTATTAACTATACACATTGGCTATTCTGATCATATCTGAATTCTACTTTGATGAAGTATGATTGATGATGTCTACAAATAGTCCTGCTGAAATTAATCTACATGTCCATCATGTTTCATCAACCTCAGATAAAAGCATCTGCTACATGATTAATCATATAAATTGGGGAAAAAATGTTTATCAAGCTAAATGAAAGGTAATTCAACTTCACTAACAGAATTTCAAACCGCTTTCCTGGCCACGCCCCCATCTGCTGTCTGTCACATGGATAGCCCCGCCCCCAGACGCATGCCATTGGTTGAGCTAATGCTTTTGTGTCAGGATCAAGGTGTTAACACTTAAAATAACTAAAAAGACAGCGATTTAAATATTAGTGTCCACACCGACACACAATAATGTTATGTTTATAATTAGCCCACGCTGCAGTTTTGTCGTCTGTCACTTTAAATACTCAAGCGCATTAAAGTAGAATGGCGGTCAATGTTTTTATTGTTCATTAACTATAAATAACAATATGAACGTGATTTTATCTCTGGGTCATGATCGTTATTGATGTGTTGCGAGGTGATGAAATGTAAACTCAGAAGTCACAATTGTTAGATTGAAACTTTACATTTTTTTTTTCTACATTCTGTGGCAGAATCAAGCTTGCATATCTTTCAGAAGAATATTTGTATCATTATAATTATCATGTTTGGTTTGAACGGGCCTTTTAAGGTTTAGCTGATTTTGTGTGCAAAAAGTATCTTCATTAACAGCAATTCAAAAGTCTTTATATTATTGAATTTGTATCATTATTAATAATTCTATTCTATCAATTCTATTCAATTTCTAATATATCCATCTATAAAATCATTGTAAATCCACATCAAACTTGGTAAATAACTCTTTAGGTCTGGAAGTTTCAGTGTTCAGTCACGCTGCAGGTGTGTGATGTGTGTGTGTGTGTGTGTGTGTGTGCGTTGTGTTTTAATTACACTAGGATAAATCTGACGTGGTGTCTCTGGTCTGGATCGCATCTGAAGAACCGCTGAAGGACGTCAGCTTTCTGAGTCCTGAAATACTGAGATTCTGCGGAGATCTTCCCGTTTACTGGCATCATCCTGCCAACTCCAGAGGTGCTTCATTATATTTCCATTATTAAACCTGCAATGATGAAGAGCAAGTTAACACTATGAGAAAGTAGTGCTTTTTATATTCTATGATTAATAGTTCAGTATAAGCCATATAATGTCATTCATCAAGCCACACGACACACTCCCAGCTAACTGCAAACGTTCTCTCAAAGTTATGAGCAAACATTCTTCCAGTAACATTAATGGAATATAGTTATGTGGTCTTTAATAATGTTCTTAAACGTTAGTACATGAACATTGTTCATGCATGGAATGTTTTTTCTGAAACATTGTTATACCTACAACTAAATATTTTTTTTTTTTAAATGTTACTTGTTTCAGAATGTTTAGAGAATATTCAAAACCAACATAAAGTTTGCGAAATAGAAGTTCCCTGAACATTTGCATAAACAATAAATATATATATATATTTTTTTTTTAACTGGACGTATTGAAAGTTCAGAGAACATTCAGGACTTCATGGGAACATTTGCAGAAACATTCTTAAAACATAATGTAACATTTTGGTAGTATAATGGAGAAGAATAACTGGAAATAATCTTTAATAACAATCTCAGAGACACATATCACACACAATAACCAAAGAGAACGGACCGAGACAAAGGAGAACTAAGGGTTCAAGTACACGAAGCAAACAAAGGAACTGATGAGATAATTAACGAGGCAACAGGTGAACAGAATAATTAATCAGACTGAGAAACTAGGTCATGGGGAACATGAGACAGAAACAAAGCTGAATATTAGCTGAGAATATTTCCATTAAATATGAAAACCGTACTTCTGAATATTCTCTGGACATTCAAAATGTGCCGTTTTAGAAACACTTTTTTTTTCCTCGAACGTTAAAAGAACATTAATTTGATCATTTTACAAACATTATGGGAATGTTACTTTTGAATGTTCTTTGAACATTCTGAAACAATTAAAAACATGATGTTTTATGTCAACGTTTGATGAATGTTCAAATAAAATGTTTCAAAACATTCCATGAATAATATAAACATGCATGTTTTTATGCTAATGTTTTGAGAACAGTATTAAAGACCAAACACCCAGCTAACACAAATATGTTCTAAGAACATTCTATTAAGTTCTGAAAACACCATTTCTGAATGTTTGTGTTGGCTGTGAACGTTCCATTTTATTATTGCAAACACATGGAAATATTACTTTTGAACGTTCTGAAACAATTAATAACATGCAAAGGTTAGCAAACAACATTCCATTTGAACATTTACAAACATCATTGGAACATTTTTGAATGTTTTGAAAAGTATCTTGTAGTAAAGTTTATAAAACATTAGACAAATGTCCAACGTAAATGTTTCAGGAAAAAAATAACATTCTATGAACAATGTATTAATAACATTTTGGTGCAAATATTTTAAGAACATTATTAAAGACCTGATAATGTTGTATTAACATTACTAGATGAATGCTTGTTTGTGACTTTAAGAGAACCTTGTCAGAACGTTCATACAGCACATGCACATGTTTTTTTTAGATAATAGATATGTATTTTTTTAGATACAAATACACATTTTATTGATCCCAGGTGGGATATTTAATGCAAAACCGCTCCACACTCGATGATCATTACACACTGACCGTGACATTTGTGAATGAGGTGGTGATTACATCTAAAGCTCAGAAATGCCTCGCTCTTCGTGCTGCTTATCTTCGCTCTCGCTCTCTGCTGGCTGTTTCTGAAGCGTTGAGGAAGAGGAGAAGTGTGCCGCGAGTGAGGCGGCAGAACACCGGTGGATTAAATCGACAACAGGCGAGACGTCGAAACTCCACGAGTTCAGCCAGAGAAGATGAGCAGCCGACAGGGCCCGATTATAACCCTGAAAACCCTTATCATGTGAGCAATGCCTTCTTTATTAAAGTAATGCATAAACATAGAAGTATATACACACTACCGGTCAAAAGATTGGATTCTTCTTCTCACCAAGATTGCCTTTATTTGATCAAAAACACAATGATATTGTGAAGTATTATTATAATTTAAAACAACTCTTTTCTATGTTAATATGACAATTTTTGCTGCTTTTAATAGCTTTTCAAGGTTTCTTTATTTGTCACATAATAAATTATACAGGGTATAATCAGAAGTGAAATGTAAATCAAATCAGGTCCGCTCAGTGGACAGTGCAAAAGAATAAAACAAATAATAATTATATAAAAGTAACACAACACAAGAGCATATATATATGGTAAAAAAAGAGAAATAAGAGTAAGATGTGCAAAAATGTTTAACATTTGTAATCTATTTAATATTATTTTAATGTAATGATCACCATTAATGCTACTTAATATTTTGTTGGTATCGCAAGTTAAATTGACCAAAAGTGATATTAAAGACATTTATAATGTTACACAAGATTTCTGTTTCAAATAAATGCTGTTCTTTTGAACTTTCTATTCATCTTTTGAATCCTGAAAAAAACTAAATGTATCACCGTTTCCATAAAAATTATGTGCAGCACGACTGTTTTCCTGTATTTTTGTAATGACATTTCACAGTATTTTTAATCCAATAAATGCAGCCTTGATGATCATAACAGACTTCTTTCCAAGCTTTTGCTCCGTATAAACTACAGCACATATAATCGTACACAGACATACTAGGCTTTTAAAACAAGCACCGAGTGAACCAGACTTGCAGCTCTCTTCTCTCTCTCTCTCTCTCTCCAGAGGAATCAGGAGGGTTCGGAGGGGCACATGGTGTTCGATCCCATGCTGGACCATCGTGGTATTTGCTGCACTGAATGTCATCGCAGTTACAGCCATTGTGAGCGGGTGTGTGAGCCTCTCGGGGGCTACTGGCCGTGGCCCTACAACTACCACGGATGCCGGCGGGTTTGCAGGGTCATCATGCCGTGCCGCTGGTGGGCCGCTCGCGTGATGGGTCTCGTCTAAGCTCTCGTGTTTCTGCTGGTCACCAGCTGAAGGCCCAACTGAGGCGTTTTCAACTAAAGTAAACCTCCAATGTAAATGGAGGAATAGTCGAACATAGACACAAACTTTAACCTAGCAATAGTTGAAATATATATCGTTTTGAATAACATACACATGTTTTAGGATTATTAAAAGATGCTTTTTTAATTGTACACCCTTAAATCTGCAGTGTTTTATTTCTGAGAACCAAACAAAACTGCAATTGGAAATCCAGTGGAAGATTATTTGTGCAATTCTGTTTGGTCGCAAGCGGCAAAGAAAAACAACAGCTTTACATGCAAATAAATATCTGCATTGCATTATTAAAATGCTTATTGTAAAATACATGCAATAAAAGAGATTTTGAGAACATTCAAGTTCATGTTCAAATCATATTTGATGGATGTGGGTTTCGAAATGTTGTAAAATTAGGTATAAATATGTATTTTCAACAAAAGTAAACCTCCAATGTAACTTATTGAATAAAAGGTGTTTTAATATGCAAACAATAGTTGAGGATATGTAGTTTTGAGTATCAGACAGATGTTTTCAGGACTATTAAAAGATGGTTTATAGTTATATACACTTAAATGAGTCTTGTGTTATGTCTGAGCCGCTTCAGGAACCAAACATAAATGGAAATTACATTTCAGAAAACCGTGTTTGATTGGTACAGTCATTATTTTATCAATTCTGTTTGGTATTGCAAGCGGCGCAGAAATCACATACTTCAGTTTTACTTGAACTACATATATATAAATATTTGCATTGCATTTATTCAAATGCAAACTGTAAAATGATATTTCCACAGCCTCCAGGCATTTAACAAGCACTGAGTTGCATGAACCTAATATCATCTGGTGTCTGAGAGGTGCAACCTAATTTCACGAAATCCTCTGCGTAGGCATTAATAACTCATTAAGCTCAGGCTTGGATTGCTAGTAATCATTTGGCTAATCCATGAATTCACCCACTGAGATATTAAATGGTATGTACAGCAAGATTTAACTGTACTACACCTTCATAAAAGAGAAAAGCAAACACCTTCTGAGCTCATCTTAAATGGGTTTAGTGTATTTTGATGACAGCTTTCCTCCCACAATATACTTTCAGGTTTGAAATGAAGAGCACATGACTTTGTTTTAGACATATGTGAAAATCTAGGATGCTTTCTTTCCCATTTACATTTAGAAATAAACAATTGTGGGTTTTAGAAAATGAAATAGAAAGTAGAGCACAATCTGACATAGCTGTGCTTCATTTTGCAAGTAAACGAGTGACAAAGTTCATGCATTTTTTTTTGTACAGTCAGATTTTCATTTGTCACAAATTGTGATGCTGACAATAAATTGTAATGAAAATGTCCAAAAGCAGAAGCATTTCTCTATCTGTGGAGAGAAGTTTCTGTCTCTCTTCATCATCTTAAACTAACACGAGTCCTGTGCTACAGTGACTGCGAAAGTCATTAAATAAAATATGATATTTCAAATATAAAAACAACCTTATCCACTTCAGTAATTTGAAGGCTGTCTGGTCTGTCTTCATTTATTTATTTATTATTCATTTTTATTGTTTTTCCACAAACAGGCAGGACACAAAGCAGCAAGAGCGATTTCGATTGAATGATGTATGAAGCACATTTCTGCGCCCGTAACGCTGTTTTCACACGAGCACGCTAACGAGGAGGAATTCTCTTTAGAGAAAGCTCTTCTGTGACAGCATTCGTGTTTCAGTCACACTGCTGTTGTCTCTGCGGGGAATCAGATTGACTTTAGTGTCTATGAATGTCCATGTCAGAAGAGAGCAAACTCACACTGCCTCGAGCACATTCAGACTTTATTCTTAGACAGGACAGTTCTTCTCTCTCCAAGGATTTGGCGTTTATCTATTTGTTATGCTATAACACTTATTTTGAGATGTGATTGACTGTATCCAGTAGTGACAAGTTCATGGCGTATTCAAAATCTTTGATAAATATGGGTTTTACTACATTTACACCCACACGATAACTACAGTACATACGTGACCCTGGAGCAGAAATACAGTCTTAAGTATGTTTGTAGCAATAGCCAACAATACATTGTATGATCAAAATTATTGATTTTTAATTAATGCCCAAAATCATTAGGATATTGTGTTAAAGATCACCTAACACAAATATATCAAAACTTATTTTTTGATTAGTAATATGCATTGCCGAGAAATGCATTTGGACAAATTTAAAGGCAATTTTCTCAATATTTAGATTTTTTTGCACCCTCAGATTATCAAATAGTTGTATCTCAGCCAAATATTGTCATATCCTTACAAACCATAAATCAATGGTTTATGGCAGATGATGCATAAATCACTCTTTTGTGACTTTGTGGTAGGGTCACACATGTGATATAAGCTAACAGAAAGATAGGATAGCTTAGTGTTTGCAAACGGTTAAGGCGCCCACATTAAACATACTAATTTAATTTAATTTATAGTAAATATTAACCATACTATAGTAAAGTGTATTATACTGTATATATATTATAGTATTTACAAGACTTTGTTAATGAATGCCACAGCATACTGTAGTATTAACTATAGTGAACTGATAAACTGTAATAAATACTGTAGCATACTTTAGTTTTTACTACAGTAAACTGTAGTGTAGTGTACCCTATAGTTGTAGAAAACAGTTTTTTTATTGTGTCAAGTAATTTGTCGATGCAACTATAGAATTACCACAACAAATTAATTCAAGTACTTTACTATAGTATGGTTCAAAAACACTGTAGTATTTACTATTAATTTCCATAGTATTGTATATGTGAAGGTTAAAGATTTCCTCACGTAGATATCACAACTGCTTGCTTTTAATTTAGTGAGCTTTCCAAACACTGCAACTTGAAGCGTTGAAACATTTGCGAATCATTTGTTTCGAACCAATGATTTGGAGCACGTATCAAACACTCGCCAAGTCATGTGATTTCAGCAAACGAGGCTTCGCTGCGACTCGATTCGAAGCATTTCAAAAGGCCCACATTTCAGAACGCCCCTAAATTGATCTGTTGAACATGTTATATGTTTATGGTTAAACTGATCAATGAATGTCTGCAGAGGTGGAAAGTAACGAATTACATTTACTCGCGTTACTGTAATTGAGTAGCTTTTTTGTGTACTTGTACTTTTTTAAGTAGTTTTTTTAATCTGTAATTTTACTTTTACTTAAGTATATTTTGTGGGAAGTATTGTACTTCGCTACATTTTAAAACACATTCGTTTCTGAGTAAAAAAAAATCGCTCCGTGGAAACAACTGCAGCAAATAATGGGCAGAAGAAGAAACTGGCGCTAAAATCACAAGAAAGATGCAGACGGACAAGACAGGCGTTAATGGTGCAGACCCAGCTGAAGACCAAACCCTGTCGTATTCTGCTGAAGTTGAACTCGGAGGAAATGAAGTGAACCCCTGGCCATATTCATGCTCTATTATGCAGTGTAAGCTGTGTTTGCCTCGGGAGACCGAACTAGCAGCTTATAATATATCGACATCGCCCTTCGCAAGCATGTAGAGCTAACGTAAGGTAAATACTTGCATCGTTGCATTGGTGGTAAAAATGAAGCTTTGACGGTTTAGCAAAAGGTTTTTCACAAATGAGCCAAAAAGACAGTGGTGTAGGTCGTCACAAATATAGTAATGTTGTCTGCGAAAATATAGTAATTGTTGTTTTAAACGATGTGCGATTTGACATTATCAGTATTTTGCTTAAAACCAAACAAATCACTCTAAACAGTGTGCCGTGAAATCTAGTAACGTTAGATTAGACTAATCCGTATGAGACGCCGCCTAGGATTTAAATCAAACTTCGCTTATCAACACACAAAAAACACGTGCATATACACCTATAAACACTCGCATTAATACATTACATACATTAATAATGTGCGAGTGTTTATAGGTGTATATGCATGTAAGTTTATATGTATGTGCGAGTGTTTATAGTGTAAACTATACACTAGTATAAAACTACAGTATTACAGTTTATCAGTTCACTATTGTTAATATTACAGTATGCTGTTCATTCACAAAGTGTCGTAAATGCTATAATACATCAAGTATAATAGACTGTACTATAGTATGTTTCATGTGGGTTATACTCACTATTTTCATATTTATTACTGTAAAGCTGCTTGAACTCAATCAGTTTTGTTAAAAGCGCAGTATAAAGTGACTTGACCTGAACTGTTTTCAACGAATCGCCGAGTGAATTGATGTTTAAACGAATCAGTTGAATGAATGATTCAATCACTCATTGATTCACTCAGGAATGAAACGCATTACTGTCGTTGCTCGGAGATGTGAAACCGTCTCATTCAAGCGATTAGCTTCATTTAACACTCTTTCTCCTCACATGATGAATTCTTCCACACTCAAATCGATATGTCCATTTATTAATATGTACAGTCAGGTTGATTCGAGAGCCTCCGTGTCATGTCAAGGTCCTTTATGGCATGATCACATATTATGTGTGTAGCTTCTTTCTATAGAATCGTGAATGTAGTCAACAGGGATGTTATCTGCTCGCTCAGTGTGGGGAATAAAATGAGAAATCTGCCCTGCTTTTCACCGGCCAGCGATGATTACCGCGCTTTCATAGCTGATACGACAGTCTTTCCGTAGGCTATATAATATTAATCCAGCACCCACGCTTGCCAGACGCACTTAAAGCAAGGTGACAAGCGTGACATATCCAGGACCTCCTGATGATTCGTGCTCCAGCTCGTGGACATTAAAAGAGCCCCGCGGAGCCCCTTTGAGTGCCCTGAAGTGGGACGCACATCTCCACCTCTGCACTTCCACTTTCACGGTCATTACAAGATGTGAGACAGGTTTTCTTACCTGACAGTGATTATGGGAGTGTGAGATGTCATCAGAGACCCTCATTCATGTCTGTCTGGGCTAGAAAAGAAGAAGAGCACTAATGGGTGACGGATAATTGCTTCTGCTAATGGTCTGGCAATGTGCATGCACAAATAAGTGTTTGATTACATAAACAATGGGTGGAAAATAAGATGAAATCATTCGCATCTTAATTGCGGGCTCATTCTATTATTTAGACCCTGCTTCAATATCTAGTGCATGTCTTGCTGTTTACTGTCCATATAGACAGCTGCCATCCTTACTAACATGAAACCTCATTAGAGATCAGTCTAGAGAGCAACTGCTCGTGTAAAGTGCACACGAGACTTGACTAATATAATAAAAAATACTTTAATAATTACTTATTGCTACATTGAAATTTACTTTGCATCTTCAATCTCTTTGCACAACTTAAGGCAGCTCTGTGCCTGCTCAAAATTCAGTGTAAAGATGTAATGCATAATAAAAGACAGACTATATTATACCAGCTCTGATCTACATTAACCTGTAGTATTAAAGCATACAGTTATAATTTGTGTGGAATTGCATTTATGCCATCTCTGAGCAGGGTCTGTGTAAAAACACCTAAATGCCATTTCAGAAGCACTTTTATGCCACCTATGCAGTGTAAATTTGGCATTGAAAAGTGAAAATACTATCTCAAAAGTCTGTGTAAAATGCAATGCAGAACAAAAGCCAGACTAAATTCTGCCAGCTCTGCTAATTTATGCTCAGGTTTTAGAGCTGGCGTAATTTAGTCTGGCTTTTATTCTGCATTGCAATACAAAGAATGTTTAATGCTGCTCAGAGGTTAAAGCATAAATGCATTTACACACAAAAACAACTGTATACTTTGATCATTTATGATAAGGTGTGTCAAAGATATGATGCAGAATAAAAGCCAGATGAAATGACACTGTTTCTAGTATTAAAGTAGACTATATAGTTGTAGAACCAGTGGTTTTGAATCAAATGCATCTTCACACTACGTTTTTTTTATGTGCATGAATGCACAAAAGACTTGAAATATGGCCAAATGAATCATACAGACTCTTTCCTAGTGTTTTTCTACATGGCACTTGATAGTGTCTTTATGTCATTGCATGGAAAAGAGCAGCATGGACATCGATGAAATACCTTTTCGTTCTGGTTTGGCTCTTTGTCTTCTGTATATGATTGTGATTTCTTGAGCAAGTGGTATGAGCTCCAGCCCCCGGTCCAGGCTTTCAGCCAGCATCTCTTTTTCTTCTTTCTAAGCCACGGGGTTCTTATCATGTGTGTCCAGCCGTACTTTCAGTGCCTACATCCATCTCGTTGATTCTGGCGGTGTGCTCCAAGAACAGATTTGTAGAGGCAATGACCAATGCAGAAAATAAGCAGTCATGTGTGTCCCTCCAAGAATGCAGAAACCGTCCAGCCATTGTTGGGTCTGTTCTCACAGTTCTGTCTTTTCCTAAAAGGGTTTTTATTATTAATTCTCCACCAGTGTTTAGAGATAATGCTCTAAACCAGTGCTTCCCAAACCTGTCCTGGAGGACCCCTGCCCTGCATCTTTTGCACGTCTCTCTTATCTAACACACCTGATTCCACTCATAAACTCGTTAGTAGAGACTGCAAGAACTAAATTGGGTGTGTCTGATTAGGGAGACATACAAAATGTGCAGGACGGGGGTCCTCCAGGACAGGTTTGGGAAGCACTGCTCTAAACAAATTGCCAAAATCACTGCATTAATTGATTTCTATGTGCATTAGTGGTAATTTAAGAACTAGTTGCCAAACTGGGAAAAGCAGTGCTTGTGTGTTTATACATAATTCCTCGTTTATACATTCCATTTATGTATTTAAAAAAGCATTAATTTGAAAGCGCTAGATAAATGCGTGAAGGTGGATTGGCTTTGCTTTCTGCACTGAAAAAAAAATACTACATTTTTTTAAAGGTAAGTGATTTTTAAGTTAGTCAGCTAAATGTGTGTAGCTAAAATAAATGTATTGCAACTACTTACCTTAAAATTGTTTTGTAAATAAAAAAAAAAAATTGTGTGTGTATTTTATTTCTTATTTCAACATCACCAATGGTTTTGAATTGTATTCCCCAGACTGTAGTTTTCTAGAACACTGATATGACTGGAGTGTTTACATGAGTTATGATTTTTATCATAACAATCAACTGTAACTGTATATATAGATTATAGCAAATATATATATATAAGCATATGCATATACAGTATATAGCCTGTTTTTTGATCTTCTGGCTCTTCTGGTTCCTTGCCTGTTGCCTTTGGCTTGCAGTTGGGGACACTTAATTTCTGGTAATACTGTGGACTTGATTGCTTGATTTTCTTCATTACTATCTTTGTCTTGTTTTCCATTACAAATATATAATATGTAAATATCCTTAATATATTAAGTATTAATATTTCTGAAAAGTATTATTAAATGTTATTAAAATGATATGAAATTGTTCTTTAAAAAATATCTGCCAATGGGGTAAAACAAATATTGTTTTCTCTTTGAATTTTCAGATTTAATTGCAGATTTTTTAAAAGCAAAAACTTACTTGATTTTAGTGAATTTTTTGCATAAAAAAATACACTTTCTCAAGTAATTTAGCTTCTCAGGTAAAAAATATTTTATTTTTTTTTGTATAGTACACTCACAGAAATATATATAATTTCTCTCTCTCTACACACACACACACACACACACGCACACGCACACACTCTCTCACGCACACACACGCACGCACGCACACACGCACACGCACACACACACACACACACCACACACACACACACATGCGCACACACACACACACACACACACACACACACACACACACACACACACACACACACACACACACACCAAGGCAAGCCCACTGTACACCAATAGATCTTTATAAGCAGTGAAATAACCTGTTAACACTGAAGGGAGAAAAATCCCTGCCTCGCGGCCTTGAAGTCTCCAGATTCCCGCGGCTCTGCAGAAAGCAGCAGCTGAAGTGTTTGCGAAATATAAAAAGGGCTCCCTGTGGCACAGAAAAGACAAAATGTTATAGGTGCAGCGCCGGCGTGGGGAGATACAGAGCTGCTTTCTTGTTTGTGTGGCTCCAGGGAGCCGCTGGTTCCCAGAGAGCCCTTCAGGCCCGAGGAACAGACAGCACTTTGTGCATCACGATGACCCGCTGCGTCTGCCAATCACACGGCGAACCGCTCCTGTGCTAATGGGCAACCGCAGCCGAGGATTACTGAGGTCTCTCTCTCTCTCTTCTCTCCACTACACCTGGGCTTTCATCAGAAGCGGCGAGGGCAGAGAGCCCCAGCTGCTCGCCGAGGCACAATTTGTTTGTTCCTTGAAACCATGTATGGAGGAAATAACATTTCCAAGAAGTCCAAAAACCACAAGCGAATTTTCTCATCTTTGTATAGGCTACGTGTGCCGTGCCCTGCTGCAGGTGATTTACGCCATCGGTTATGACTCTGTGCTTTATTGCAGGCCATGTTCTGATTGCATAGCATTTCGTTTTGATAAAACAAATCTAATCAAAGAATAACTAAAGAGGTTTGGAAACAAAACCATTGGCTTTCACATAATATTTTTTTTATTATTTTTGTAAATATTGTTTTATATCTTTTCATGTGACAACACTGAAGAAATGACATTTTGCTACAATGTAAAGTAGTGAGTGTACAGCTTGTATAACAGTGTACATTTACTCTCCCCTCAAAATAACTCAACACACAGACATTAATGTGTAAACCGCTGGCCTCAAAAGTGAGTACACCCCTAAGTGAAAATGCCCAAATTGGGCCCAAAGTGTCAATATTTTGTGTGGCCACCATTATTTTCCAGCACTGCCTTAACTCTCTTGGGCATGGAGTTCACCAGAGCTTCACAGGTTGCCACTGGAGTCCTCTTCCACTCCACCCTGATGACATCACGGAGCTGGTGGATGTTAAAGACCTTGCACTCCTCCACCCTCTGTTTGAGGATGCCCCACAGATGCTCAATAGGGTTTAGGTCTGGAGACATGCTTGGCCAGTCCGTCACCTTCACCCTCAGCTTCTTTAACAAGGCAGTGGTCATAATCATGTTGGAATACTGAGATATGTTGCCCAGTCTCCAAAGGGAGGGGATCATGCTCCGCTTTAGACATCTTGGCATTCATGGTTCCCTCAATGAACTGTAGCTCCCCAGTGCCGGCAGCACTCATGCAGCCCCAGACCATGACACTCCCACCACCATGCTTGACTGTAAGCAAGACACACTCAGTTTCAGGGTCTTGGCAAACGTCTTATAGCCTACGCCATCTTTATGTACATCAACATCTCTTTTTTGCCATGAGGTGCCATGTTGAACTTCCAGTGACCAGTATGAGAGAGTGAGAGCGCTAACACTAAATTTATTACACCTGCTCCCCATTCAACACCGAGACCTTGTTACCCTAACGAGTCACATGACATCGGGGAGAGAAAATGGCTAATTGGGCCCAATTTGGACATTTTCACTTAGGGGTGTACTCACTTTTGAGGCCAGCGGTTTAGATATTAATGGCTGTGTGTTGTTATTTTGAGGGGGCAGCAAATGTACACTGTTATACAAGCTGTACACTCACTGCTTTATATTGTAGCAAAGTGTCATTTCTTCAGTGTTGTCACATGAACAGATATAATACAATATTTACAAAAATGTGAGGGGTGTACTCACTTCTGTGAGATACTGTATATGTGACAAACAATATTACTAAAACAACAAAATTACTAAAACTAAATAGATTAAATTTAACAAACACAGAGACATATTTTTTTAATAAAAACTAAAAAAAAAAAAAAAAAAAAATACGAAATACGGTAACTAAAGAAACACATAACAAAATTACTATATTGACTAAATAATAAAAAATCTAAAAATAAACTAAAAACTACTATTTTAAAACATTACAGACATATTAAACAATAATACAAAAAATGACAAAACACAACAAAATAACTAAAACTTTAACTAAAATTAAAAATGATATCAGAAAACATAAAAATAAAAATATATTCAGATAAAAACTCGATTATTAGAGTACAAGAAAATACTATTTTAGTCTTTCTACCTCAGTATTTCATGTTTACTACAATGTGTTTCTTACCCTTTCTTTTAATTATTTGTGAAATGTACTAATAATTTCTTAGTGAAAATATTTAAGGCGTTTTTTTTATCAGTGTAAATGCATATAAACTCGCTGTGATTGGTCACTTTACACGATTCCTGACCAGAATAAGCTGTGATTTGAAACGGAGCTTATTTTTTACATTTAGTCAAAGGACCAAAGAGCAGCGACTGTGTGTCCGTGTCTCCTCACACAAACAGAATCTAATCTAACACCATATGTGGAGGGAAAATATTCACACGAGCCGGCAAGATGATGGATATCATCCCTGCAAACCATAAGACATCTTATAAATACTGCCTTTCTGTTGAATACTGAAGAGAAAATAGAGAAAACTCATATCTAGAATGCTAAAATGCCACTTATAAAAATATTTACTATGTTTTTGGGAGCATTTACTATGGTATATGAATATGCCATATTAAAATGCATATAAGGACTTTGATTCAGAGATGCATTTATTTATTCCTTTTCCAATTTGGTAAACAAGATAGCAGGTCAAATTTAATAATGAAGAAGCATAAAAGGGAATTAAAGACTAAACTGTTTGATAATAAATCGCAGCAGCTGAAGCTGGATGTTTCTACGATGACGCTTTTTCTGGATAAAACACTTTAAACTATCAACCAGACGACAGAAGGATCGTTTAGAGGACTATCAAATATCCAGCCAGGCTTTCTAGTGTTAAAAATCAAGAAACCAGAACAATTAGCTAAATCATTAGGGAAATGACTGTGCTCAACAACTAACATTATTGCATTTTATTTTGCCCAGTAAGCCACCTATGCTTTTATTTCCCATCAACCCCTGCGTCTGAATCGACACACACGAAGCCTTTAACTCCAGATCGCACGATAAAGTGCTTTCGCCGTGATGTCACACCTATCTTTTGCTTTGCTAATTTATGAAAGCTATGATGTGGTACTCCGGTTTAATGCTTTTTAATCTCATGCTTCGCCGGCCGCTGCCATCTTTGCATGCCGGTGTGATTTGTCCTGCTGTTTCAAGGTTTCTCCGGAGTTCTCCGGGCCCTGCGGCGACACCGGACCGCTTCGAGTCCATTAACCTCGAGCGGCGTCAATCCTGCCGAATGGAGGTTCATTTTAATCACTTTTTTGGGGGACTGTGAAGGGCTGAGAAAGCTGGCTACCTCCCGCTTAATAACATCACGCTCTAGATACTCACTCAAGCATGTTTATGATCTGCATTTCCAGCGTGTTTAGATGTTATGGCAACTCACTTATTATGACAAATTCTGCTCCTGTAAAAGCCCACATAAAATCAGAACTGCACTTGTGTGGCTTTCAGTCATATCTCTTAGTGTGGACGTCATCTATATGCTGGAAGTGTATTTATGTTTAGCAGATATTTGCAGTGAACGGTCTTTCTATGGAGGAAAACAGCAGCGGTGTACAATTTCTATGCACTATAGAAATAAAATATTCATATAGATATTCATGAGCAGAACTGAATAAGTGTTATTTCAGTTAACAAACGAAATCCATTAATATTTAAACTAAAATAATCATTAACTGAAATGAAATAAAATATCAATAATCTTATTTCATTTAATTCAACTTGAATGATTAAAATAAGTACAAATAACTAAATTAAAATCAATCAATAGAAATGCATAAAAACTAGACCAGTGTTATTTTAGCATAACTTAGATACTATTATAGTTTTATTAATATTTAGAATTTGTAATTTTTATATTTTCAGTTTAAATTTTAGTTAAACATTTAATAATTTTGTTGTGTTCTTCCCATTTCAATAGTTTTTGTTTGGTGTCTTTGTGATTTTATTGATTTTATTTCTGTTTAAATTATTTTAGTACATCAAGTTAAAATAAATAAAAATTGTGTTGCCTTATATATTTTTAGTTCATTTTTAATTTTTAATGTTTTTAATTTTAGTTTCACTTTTAGCTTTAACAATATTAACAATATTTTAAAAATATTAAAACAACAAAAATAAACAATAGATTTATCAAAATTTTACGTTAAAATGAAAACAGAAAATACAAAAATAACATCTAGTTCAATATATATATATATATATAAAAAAAAAAAAAATATATATATATAGCATATACAGTAACACTGCTGAATATTAGATTTTATTTATGAGTTCTGTGTGAAATAATCTGTATAATCTACTGAGTATCAATCTCGGGTCAAATCGTAAATAAGGAGAAAATAAACTAGAGAATAATGCCAGTGAAAACAAACAAACACACAACTCAAAAGAAAATGGTTTTCTTTAAGGCGCTGTGGAGACACAATATCCCCTAAAGAGCCCAAACTAATAAACCACAGACCATGTGTGAGATCCGAGGAAACATTATCTGACCCAACCGCAGGGAGGAACTATTTAAAGAGACAGAACGAGTCTCACTGATCGAACCACAACACATTCTGATTGGAGGAGGAGGAGGAGTGGGCGGAGTCAACCCCTGCATCTCCGGTCAGCAGTGTTAGTGTTAGTGGTATACTACTATGAAGATCTTGAAATAACTTTTATTGTTATATTTCATTCAGTTCTAGTGATTGTAAAGTTTTTTATATTACTTTAACTATTTGATATTATTTTAATATTTACATTTAATACTTTTTTTCCAGTTTAGTTTTAACAATTTTAGTATATTTACTTATTTCAGTTAGTCGCCAAGACAACATTTCTTATTGTATTATTACCTTGAAATAGCTTTCTAATTTGTAATATTTTGAAAATAGATTTTATTATTATATTTCAGTTTTAGTAATTGCAAATATTTATATTATTTTTATATTTACATTTAATAAAAAAAAAATATTTTCAGTTTTAGATATTTTTGTATTGTTATTCATTTCAGTTTGTTGTATCTAATTGTGTAGTGTTTTAGTAATTGTAAAGTGTTTTTGTTTTGTTATTTATTTCAGTTAGACAACATTTCTGTGATGTTCATTTATTTATTTATTTATATGTATCTATTTATTTATTTACTTACAGTAATTTTATAAATAACCAAAATGGTCAGTTTTAGTTTTAGTTAACCATAAAAACAACATGTAACAGTACTTGTTTACAAGTCAACACATGTAACACATATGTACCTGTTGTTTTAAAAGTCTACCTGATTAAATAAAAAACTAAATTTCATTACAATAAAAAAATTAGTTTGTAGTTTTAGTTAACAATAACAGTAATTGTTTTGTTTTCCAATTTTGTTTTAGTAATTCTAGTATTTTATTTGAGGATTTATTTATTTATTTTAAGCTTTCCATCATATACTGTGTGTGTGTGTGTGTGTGTGTGTGTGTGTGTGTGTGTGTGAGAGAGAGTCTGTGTGTGTGTGTGTGTGTGTGTGTGTGCGCGCGAGTGTGTGTGTGTGTGTGTGTGTGTGTGTGTGTGTGTGTGTGTGTGTCTATCTAAAATATCTTCATGGAACATGATCTTTACTTAGCATACCTAATGATATTTGGCATAAAATACATTTTGATAATTTTGACCCATACAATGTATTTTTGTCTATTGCTACGAATATACTCCAGTGACTTAAGACTGCTTTTGTGCTCCAGGGTCATATATTTTAAATCAGACATGATTTGTGACAGCAAATATTCTGAAACGAAACAAGTCAATCAGACGGTGCACGTGAGCGTCTCTCAGAACAAGCAGTAATCTGTGAACTAAAGCGGTCTGTGCATCAGTAAGAGCACTCGAAGTGCTGCTGAAGTTTGTGAAGAAGACAAAGTAAATGCGTCTTTAGAGGCAAACAGCAGGCGCGGATCTGAAGTGCAAACCCCGGGGCAGGTTCTGTACTTAAGACTTACAAGAATCTCATTATCTTTCACTCCACACACATCAGATACGAGCAGCCATTTGTCACGGGCAGATCTGCCTCCGTCTGCCAGCAGGCATCAGACCAACACTTCTGCAACACTGCTGCACATAACTGCCATATGGACAGCGTTTGGAGCCAGACCCAAGCCTGGTGGGCAGATCCCCAGATACTTCAGTGAATATTTGAAACTCATTTGCAGCAAATCATTATACAGAACATTTCTAATTAATTCATAGGACAGATTTGATTTTGATAACTTGTGAGAACACTTCCCCCCCTCCACCTCTTTTGGGGAAACTACATTATATCAAATACACTGGTAAATGACTGCAGTCACTTCTTATAAAACGCCCATTTACCAAACGCTGGAGCTCCTAACCCTGCTGTTTAATTAACTTTACACTGAGTAATTAACCCGAGAACCGCCGAGACAGAGAGGATTTCATTCAAAGTATCTCATACCACTAATATGAATGGCGTCCTCTTCAGATGTGTGTGAAAAATATTTTGCACTTTCCAGGAGTATGGTGCAAAAGACGGCCTGAAAACACAGCCGCTTTCTTATTCTTCAGAAAAGAGAAGCGTATCCTTCAGAATGGTGATCAATCTCAAAGCAGTGTAGTAGTTTTCATTAATAGTTATGAATGAGCTTTTATTATTGTAGTTTCATTTTTAGCAATCTTGTTATGTGCTGCTTTTGACCTTTTCATTATTTTTGAAAAATTCCAATATTTTTAATTCATTTTTTGTCTGCAGTTGTAATTTTAGTACTTAAACCTAAAAATATCGTAGTTGAAACAAGGAAAAATATGTAAGATAGCATTTTTTCTTCTGTAAAACCTTTAATGACAATTTCTGTCAAATTATTGTTTTTGCACTTTATTTTAATTAATCAAACCTCTCCTAGGTTACCAATCTCTTACCAATTAATTTACATTTATGCATTTAGCAGACGCTTTTATCCAAAGCAACTTACAATTGCATTCAGGTTATACATGTTTGGTCATTAGTATGTGTGTTCCCTGGGAATCGAACCCACAACCTTTTGCGCTGCTAACACAATGCTCTACCACTGAGCCACAGGAACATAATTAATCAAACCTCTCCTATGATCACGAAACGGTCGTCTCTTAAGTAATCTTAATGATTCTTGAATGCATTACTTTCTGAAGGCTAAATAGCGTCTCCCTGACACGGCTGCTTCAACACTACTGCGTTACTGAAAGCACTCCTTCTTTCCTCGCGTGAACATTTGTTCGGCATTATGCTAATATTTCCACATCGTGACGTAGACGTGGGGGGTGTTTGAATGAGCCGTTTTAGGAGATCTTATCTATCTATCAGCTTGTAACACTCCAAGGAGAAAGCAACACTTGAAGTCGCATCATATGACCCCTTTAACAACAATTATTTATTTTCTAGAAAGAAATAATAATATATAAATAAACTGCATAAATGTAAAAACAATTACGGAATTTGATTATAGTTTAACTAACGTGTCTCAACGTTCTCATTATAAATATCAGAATGTTTGTGCCTCTAATGCTTAAAGTAATCAGACACTAATG
>CM049874.1:2075063-2105063 GCA_027474115.1 Schizopygopsis malacanthus | reverse complement strand
CATATTATATTTTCATTTACACTTGTTCATTTAGCAGACGCTTTTATACGGTGGCTGAGAGAGTTCAATGCAAATAGAAAAACACATGCAAATTAAGAAAACAACATACATTTGACAACACATGCGCAGCAAATACTCACAACACAACTTGTTTTCTTGATTTGCACGTGTTTTTATATTCGCTCGTGTTTTCTGAAGTTGCAGCGCGTTGAGCTCTCTCAGCCACCGTACTTTATCCAAATCGACTTACAAATGATGACACATATATTCAAACATATTTTCTGTGTATAAATACTTATTACTTGCATAAACTATTTTCGGAAAGCGTTGTTTTAGTATCATTGAGATACTACGACACTTTTGTTGTGTGTTTTTGTCATTTATTGAGTCATTGTATTCATATTTTTGTATTTTCTTAAAAAAAAAAATTCTATAGTTTTATTTGATTTTTAGTTGTTTTAATGCACAAGTTTAACTAAATGAAAATGTTTAAGTATATTATTTCAAACAATGAAATGCTATTTTTGATGGTTTTAGTTAACTATAAGAATCCTTGGATAGCGAGTTATCTTGTATCTAGACTTTAATGCAACAGAAGAACATTTTCAGTCAATGTTTTTACACAAATATCAAAGCAAACACGCTGGAAGACGAGCACATTTGTGAAGAACGCTTGTTCTCTCATCGTCACCAGATGCAGACTCTTGTTGGACGGAGTGGCTGTTGTCAGACGGCGGCTCCGTGACCTTTGACCTCACGAAACTGTGCTTCTGTTCCTGAACGAGGACGGGTTCGGATGAACGATAACAAGCGGCGGCGAGAGTGGCCTGTCAGAGGAGACAGAGCAGGTGTTAACAGCACTCTCGCTTGCTGGATTATGATTAAAGCTCTATTAACATGAGCCGTAATAGAAACGAACAGAGAAATCAATGCAGACAAACACCTTCAGAATAACACGACACGCTGCTGTCGCTAAACATTATGCAAAGCAGATTAACATGAGGCATTATACATGATTTATGTAAATGTTGTGCACAAGGTCACTTTCATGTAAAGTCAAACTCAAACTTTTCAGTCTGTCTGGAGAATGAAATGAAAAGAATCTGCACTTCACCTGCTGTCACATGCAATTTCCCGCGATACATAATACTTATTCATAATTCATCTGTAAACACAGTGTGTGCTTCCACTAATCTAAAGATGTGATCCTTGTTTAATCGCGTTCTGTGCAGCGTCTACAGCTGATGCCAATAAAAATGCTCATTAATTCAGTTTTGCTTTTAGTTTTTTTTGTTAATAAATAAGAATATTGTTTATTTACTCGCACAAACGAACATATTTTCCCAATGTAATATTATTGACAAAGAGACAAGAGAATATCCAGCGCTGACGAAGATACTCATCACGGAGAGTAATTAAGTTTACAGTTATTATAAACAATATTTAACTAACTTAACTGATACTGAAGCGATGTAAGAGGACAATATCATGTGATGAATACATCAAATATACAACTAGCAAATAAATATCTAAACATTTAATGATTTCAATATCATTTTATAAATATATCATTATCTTATATATATATATAATACTGTATATCTATAATTGTACATATAATTATCAAATTTCATACATACACACATATACATACATAAATGTTATAAATACTATTAATAATAATTTTAACATTAATATGATATTAATTAATATCATTAAATATATTTATTTATTTATATACTCACACATGCATATAGATACATCATATATTTATATAAATATCAAATATTTTTGGATAACAGCATACATATGTAATAATAAATATATATTTTGAAAATGATAATAATAAAACATTTATCATAACTGAACTAAATTGACTGACAGCAATAAACCCTGTAATGTTTTGAAAACGTATTAACAGAAGCATTAGCTAAACATGTGGCTATAAAGAAGAGCTGAAATGTACATTAATAAAATATTGAGAAATAACTCGAATATTACAGAAACTCTGGAGTAAAGCCGAGAAGCGAGGAAGGCGAGTTACCTTGAAGTAGTTGTTGAATCTTCTGCTGACCACATACAGAGCCATTGGGTTGATGCACGAGTTCACCGACGCCATGTTGAGCCCGATGTAGTCGAGGACCAGAAATGTGCTAAAACATCCCAGAATACATGATATGATATGACTCAGAAGGCACATCATTAGAGCTCACACGTGTTTGTCATATCGACTCTGACCTCAGTAAGCTGCATCTGTTGGGGTCGTGTTCATCGTAGATGGTGAACTTGAGGATCCTGCTGAGGTGAAGAGGAAACCAGCAAACTGCAAACACCAGAACCAGACAGAGGACTGTCCAGGCCACGTCATGTCTCTGTGTCAGGAGAGACGATTGATCAGATACAGATCAGCCCGATGATGTTTGAGTGATACAATATCACAGCAAACACCAGAACCAGACAGAGGACTGTCCAGGCCACTTCATGTCTCTGTGTGTCAGGAGAGACGATTGATCAGATACGGATCAGCCCGATGATGTTTGAGTGATACAATATCACAGCAAACACCAGAACCAGACAGAGGACTGTCCAGGCCACTTCATGTCTCTGTGTGTCAGAAGAGACGATTGATCAGATACGGATCAGCCCGATGATGTTTGAGTGATACAATATCACAGCAAACACCAGAACCAGACAGAGGATGTTTGAGTTATACTGCAAACACCAGAACCAGACAGAGGACTCCAGGCCACTTCATGTCTCTGTGTGTCAGGAGAGACGATTGATCAGATACGGATCAGCCCGATGATGTTTGAGTTATACAATATCACAGCAAACACCAGAACCAGACAGAAGACTGTCCAGGCCACGTCATGTCTCTGTGTGTCAGGAGAGACGATTGATCAGATACAGATCAGCCCGATGATGTTTGAGTGATACAATATCACAGCAAACACCAGAACCAGACAGAGGACTGTCCAGGCCACTTCATGTCTCTGTGTGTCAGGAGAGACGATTGATCAGATACGGATCAGCCCGATGATGTTTGAGTGATACAATATCACAGCAAACACCAGAACCAGACAGAGGACTGTCCAGGCCACTTCATGTCTCTGTGTGTCAGGAGAGACGATTGATCAGATACAGATCAGCCCGATGATGTTTGAGTTATACAATATCACAGCAAACACCAGAACCAGACAGAGGACTGTCCAGGCCACTTCATGTCTCTGTGTGTCAGGAGAGACGATTGATCAGATACAGATCAGCCCGATGATGTTTGAGTGATACAATATCACAGCAAACACCAGAACCAGACAGAGGACTGTCCAGGCCACTTCATGTCTCTGTGTCAGGAGAGACGATTGATCAGATACGGATCAGCCCGATGATGTTTGAGTTATACAATATCACAGCAAACACCAGAACCAGACAGAGGACTGTCCAGGCCACTTCATGTCTCTGTGTCAGAAGAGACGATTGATCAGATACAGATCAGCCCGATGATGTTTGAGTGATACAATATCACAGCAAACACCAGAACCAGACAGAGGACTGTCCAGGCCACTTCATGTCTCTGTGTGTCAGGAGAGACGATTGATCAGATACGGATCAGCCCGATGATGTTTGAGTTATACAATATCACAGCAAACACCAGAACCAGACAGAAGACTGTCCAGGCCACGTCATGTCTCTGTGTGTCAGGAGAGACGATTGATCAGATACGGATCAGCCCGATGATGTTTGTGTGATACAATATCACTGAAACGGTTTAAAATCCAAACAATACAAACCTGGATTTATGAATATCTGAGTCATCAGAATGACACAAAACCATCAGACAAACAAAACTGACTCAAAGATTATAAGATATCTGATATTCTCTGACCGTATCTGCTGCTGTCTCTCTGTTAATATGGCTTATATTTATTAATATAATCCAAATCATCAGTCCTCATTCTGCTGGATCTGTCTGCCGCTTTTGACACGGATCCATCAGATCCTCCTGATCCTCTCATCACTGGATATCACTGGGATTCCACTTCGCTGGTTTGAATCCTATCTCACTGGTCGATCTTTCAGGGTGGCCTGGGGAGGGGAGGTATCCAAAGCACATCAATTGGTCACAGGTGTTCCCCAGGGATCGGTTCTTGGACCCCTCCTCTTCTCCACATACACTACATCACTGGGTCCCATCATACAGGCACATGGCTGCTCCTACCATTTCTATGCTGATGACACACAGCTCTATCTCTCATTTCGACCAGATGATCCAACGGTAGCTGCACAGATCTCAGGCTCATCTCGGCGTGGATGAAAGAACACATACAGCTCAACCTGGCAAAGACTGAGCTTCTCGTCTTCCCTGCAACTCCAACTCTACAGCATGATTTCACGATTCAGTTAGGTTCATCAACAATTACCCCATCAGCTTCGGTCAGAAATCTTGGTGTAATCTTTGATGACCAGCTGACCTTCAAAGAGCACATTGCAAAGACTGCTCGATCTTGCAGGTTTGCACTACACAACATCAGAAAGATCAGGCCCTTTCTGACAGAGCATGCTGCACAACTTCTTGTTCAGGCCCTTGTCATTTCTAGACTGGACTACTGCAATGCACTTCTGGCTGGACTTCCATCAAACACAATCAAACCTCTACAAATGATTCAGAATGCGGCGGCACGACTGGTCTTCAACGAGCCCAAAAGAGCCCATGTTACACCTCTCTTTATCTCCTTGCACTGGCTACCAGTTGCAGCTCGCATCCAGTTCAAGACACTCATGCTTGCATATAGAACAACCACAGGCTCAGCACCCGCCTACTTCCACTCACTATTACGAATCTACATCCCCTCCAGAAGCCCCTCCTACTTCCACTCACTATTACGAATCTACATCCCCTCCAGAAGCCCCGCCTACTTCCACTCACTATTACGAATCTACATCCCCTCCAGAAGCCCCGCCTACTTCCACTCACTATTACGAATCTACATCCCCTCCAGAAGCCCCGCCTACTTCCACTCACTATTACGAATCTACATCCCCTCCAGTAGCCCCGCCTACTTCCACTCACTATTACGAATCTACATCCCCTCCAGAAGCCCCGCCTACTTCCACTCACTATTACGAATCTACATCCCCTCCAGAACTGAACTGAAATATAATAAGTTGAAGTACTAAAACTACAGAAACTAAAACTGAAATAAAGGTAAATATTAATATGAATAAATATAAGCCATATTAACAGAGAGACAGCAGCAGATACGGTCAGAGAATATCAGATATCTTATAATCCTTGAGTCAGTTTTGTTTGTCTGCTGGTTTTATGTCATTCATATTCATAAATCCCAGATTTACCTGCTTTATGTGTTTGTCCAGCTTCTTAACGCTTCCGCTTAAAATCCTCCAAGTCACCAGCGAGTAAAAGACAGCGGTGCACGCCAGCGGCACGATGAAGTAAAACCCAAAGAGCCACCAGTCTTTAGCCCTTTTATAGAACTAGAACAAGAAGAGACATTATTTCAGAGGAAGCCCGTCATCATCATCATCAGACTCTCGAACCACGAGCTGTTTGATGAAGAAACCACACGTTCACTGCAGCCGCTGCTGTCTGAAGCAAACGTTCCTCGTATAGTGAAATATGCTTCTCATTTACAGTTATGCATTTATCAGATGCATTCAGGTTATACTTTTTTAATCAGTACATGTGTTCCCTGGGAATCGAACCCACAACCTTTTGCGCTGCTGACGCAATGCTCTACCACTGAGCCACAGGAACACGTGCAATATTGATGATTTCATTGCATGTAATATATCTGACTGACTACACTTATAGAAATAGCTGAAATTGTGATTATTTATTCACTTCAAATTCATACTTTGAGGAACACAAAAGGAGAATCTTTCCAAACGTTGTTCTACAGAAAAGAGAGCTAAGTGAAAAACCTTCACAAATTCATTTTTTGGTGAAATATTCCTTTAACGTGATATTATGGAGCATCTAAAGGGACGTGGTGATGGTGAAATAAAAATTTAAGTTTAGTTTAGTTTTAATACTGTTGTGTTCTCTCACGAAAACCGCTGCATTCCCCTGAAAAATGTTGCTTTCACTTGAAAGACTACCTAAATATAGTTTTTCCTCCCACTTCATATTTTTTTTAACATTGGAAACATTTTCCAAACGATGCATTTGATGCATTTTTAGGGAAAAATAATACTTTTGCAAGAGAACGCTAAAGTTTTACAAGTTTCTCGGGAATGTAACACTTCAGAGAGAACGCAAACATTTACGAACAAATGCAAAGTTTTCAGAGCCTACAAAGTTCTTTGGAGGAACGAGTGAACACAAAGTATCATGAGCAAATGCAAAAGTTTTGTAAATGCTATAGTATTGCAATATAGTGTATATGTTTTGTAAGAGAGCGCAAAAGTTATACAAGTAAATTAAACGTTTCTTGGGAACGTATTACTTTAGCAAGAGAACGCAAAAAGTTTAGAGCAAACACAAAGTAACCGAACAAAGGCAAAGTTTTTCGAACAAATGCAAAATTTTGGTGTTATTGGTGTTTGGTGATGAGTTTGTGTCTCATTTAAAGTCACACCAGAGGTGTTCAGCTGGGATTAGACCAGTCAAGTTCTTCCACACTGACTGAATCATCATTTCTCTTTGATTCTTGTCTTATACACAGAGACACTGTCATGTTAGAATAGAAAAGAGTTCTGTCCAAACTGTTGCTATACAATTAGATTCCCTAGAATATCATTATATGCTTAAACGTTAAGATTTGTACTCATGGAAATTACTAAAGTAGTCAAACCTTTCATTAGAAGGGGTGCCAATACTTTTGTCAATATAGTGTATTTCTGCAGTCTTTTGTTGCAGTATTTTTCCGTTTACCTGCATGAAGGGAGTGGACTGGACCGGATGGAGGAGGCATATCCGCAGATGCTCGCCTCTGTAATCCATCGTAATCAAATCAAACGCCACGGCCTCCGGAACAGCCAGTAATGTTGATATCGTCCATATTAAACACAGTTTGATAGCGGTCCACTTGGGAAACCCGAGACCTTTGATACGACTCCTGGATGCCATGACTCGGTACCTTCAGAACAACAAACATTTCTCCTTTAGTTTGAAATAACCTCATAACGACAACATTTGATCCCATTGATGCAGTTCTGCTGCACTACATTATTGTGTTGTTATAGGATTACAATATAGGATAATTTATTGAGTTGTCTGGTCTGCTTCGGCAGTTTAACAGCAATGTCAAAACGTTTGAGATGACCAATCAAATCAAAGGAATCAAAGGAGGCGGGGCTTTCGTTCACAGAAGACTAGTGACTTGTGACTAGTCAATTTTAACAGTGAACGTGTGAGATAAGATGTTAGGTAATTATTTCATATTTGACAGCTGTTTAATGACAAATGTAAGTAACAGGTTATCCAGTAGCCTTTTGGTCAATTGTTGAGGTTGCAAACTGAAAATTATGGAAGCTTGTTTCCACCACAGAGTAAAAAATAAATTAAAAAGGTAATTACAATTCTGAGACATTTTTCAGATTCTCAGAATGGCGATATATAAACTCAAAGTTGTTAGAAAAGTCTAGATTTTGAGATATAAACTCACATTTGCAAGAACAAAAGTTAGAATTGTGAGAAGAAAAAAGTCACAATTATCTTTTATTCTATGGCGTTAAGGCAAGGCAAGGCAAGGCAAGTTTATTTGTATAGCACATTTCATACACATTGGTAATTCAAAGTGCTTTACATAAAAGAAAGTGAAATAATCATTCACAGCAATAAAAACAAGGAGTTAAAAATAATAAAATAAGGAAATTTAAAATGATATAGAAATTGATTTAAAATGAGATTTAAAACAGTTAAATAGAAAATGATTATACATAAAATACAATGCAGTCAGTTCGGACGTAGCACAGCGCTCATTCAACAAATGCACAGCTAAATAGATGAGTTTTGAGACCGGATTTAAATGTGGCTAATGTTTTAGCACATCTGATCTCTTCTGGAAGCTGGTTCCAGCTGCGGGCGGCATAATAGCTAAAAGCGGACTCCCCTTGTTTTGTGTGAACCCTTGGTATTTCTAACTGACTCGATCCTAATGATCTGAGTGGTCTGTTAGGTTTATATTCAGTGAGCATATCTGACATATATTTAGGTCCTAGGCCATTGAGCGACTTATAAACGAGTAGAAGTACTTTAAAATCGATCCTAAATGTAACTGGAAGCCAGTGTAAGGACCTGAGGACTGGTGTGATATGCTCATATTTTCTGGTTCTGGTCAGAATCCTGGCAGCAGCGTTCTGGATGAGCTGCAGCTGTCTAATGCTCTTCTTTGGAAGGCCGGTGAGGAGACCATTACAATAATCCACCCTGCTGGTGATAAAGGCATGAACAAGTTTCTCCAAGTCATGACTGGAAACAAAACATCTAATTCTTGCAATGTTTTTGAGATGATAGTATGCTGATTTAGTTACTGCTTTGACATGACTACTAAAACTAAGGTCTGTCTCTAGAATCACCCCAAGATTTCTGACTTGATTTTTAGTTGTTTGACCCCTAGAGTCAAGGTACGCATTCACCTTGAGAACTTCATCTTTGTTTCCAAATGCAATGACTTCAGTTTTCTCCTTGTTTAACTGAAGAAAGTTTTGGCACATCCAACTGTTAATCTCATCAATGCATTGGCAGAGGGAGTCAATGGGGCTATAATCATTTGGAGATAAGGCTAGGTAGATCTGGGTATCATCAGCATAGCTGTGATAGGCAATTTGGTTCTTCCTCATTATCTGACTTAGTGGGAGCATATACAGGCTAAACAACAGCGGTGCAAGAATTTAGCCTTGTGGGACTCCACATGTCATGGACGTCCACTTAGACTTATGCTCTCCTATACTCACATAATAACCTCTCCCTTCTAAGTATGACCTGAACCATTTGAGTGCCATCCCAGAAAGCCCGACCCAGTTTTCCAGTCTCTCTAGAAGTATGTTATGATCGACAGTGTCAAACGCAGCACTAAGATCTAGTAGTACCAGCACTGATATTTTGCCAGAATCAGAATTAAAGCGAATATCATTTATTATCTTAATGAGTGCTGTCTCTGTGCTGTGATGCACGCGGAAACCAGATTGAAAATTATCCAGGTATCCATTTGAGTTTAAGTAGTTGTTCAGCTGATTAAAAACTACCTTTTCAATAATCTTACCTATGAAAGGAAGATTTGATATTGGTCTATAGTTGCTCAACACAGTGTTATCAAGATTGCGCTTTTTCAGAAGGGGCTTAACAACTGCAGTTTTCAGGGAGTTTGGAAAAGTCCCAGAAAGAAGTGAGGTGTTTACCACTTCTAAGAGATCTGCTTCTAAACAGTTAAGCACACTTTTGAAAAAAGATGTGGGAAGTGTGTCAAGATAGCAGGTTGACGATTTGAGATGCTGTACTATTTCTTCCAATATTTTGCTATCAATTGTTTTAAAAACAGACATAGTCACTTCTTTTTGAGATTGCTGTCGAATCTGTGTGACCCCTGTATTACAGGAAGACGTGCCAATCTCCTTCCTGATATTACTGATCTTCTCTGAAAAGAAGGAAGCAAACTCATTGCATTTGCTGTCCGAGAGCATTTCACTGGGAATCTGACTTGGGGGGTTTGTCAGTCTCTCAACAGTAGCAAAAAGAGTGCGAGTGTTGTTTAAGTTACTGTTTATAAGGTTTGAGAAGAATGTCTGTCTAGCTGTGGCTAGTTCCAAATTGAAAGCATGAAGGCTGTCTTTATAGATGCTATAGTGTATTTCTAGTTTCGTCTTCCGCCACATCCGCTCAGCTTTTCTGCATTGTCTTTTCATATTCTGAACTGCTGTTGATTTTCTCCAAAATGATTTTTGTCTGCCATTCTTCTTGCTGACCTTTATCGGTGCAATATCATCAATAACATTCTTAACTTTTGAGTCAAATGAATCCAGGAGAAGATCAACAGAGTCTGCAGAAATGCTTGGTGTTAAAGATATTGCCTTCATAAATAGCACACTAGTGTTCTCATTAATGCATCTCTTTCTGACAGAGACAGATCTAGATTCAGTGGTGACAGAGATCAATATATCAAAGAAAATACAGAAGTGATCAGACAGAGCTACATCCTTAATGACAATGGATGAAATGTTTAGACCTCTACTGATGAGTAAATCTAGAGTGTGTCCACGATTGTGTGTCGGTCCGTGCACATGCTGAATCAGGTCAAAAGTGTTTAAAAACAGTTATAATTTCTTTTGTAGTTTTGATTTCAGCATTGTCTATGTGAATATTAAAATCCCCTGCAATAGCAAAACAGTCAAACTCTGAGGAAATCATTGATAACAGTTCTGTGAACTCTTCAACAAAGGCTGGAGAATATTTTGGCGGCCTGTAGATGATGATAAACAGAATGCGTGGGGCACCTTTCAGCACAATACCTAGATATTCAAAAGACAAGTACTGACCAAATGACACTTGCTTGCATTGATAAACATCTTTAAACAGAGCAGCTACACCTCCACCTCTCCTAACAGTCCTGCAGACACTTATAAAATTAAAGTTAGGAGGGGCTGTTTCAGTGAGGACTGTTGCACTGCAGTTGTCTTCTAGCCATGTTTCAATTAGAAACATAAAATCCAGGTTGTTTGTGGTTATTAAATCATTGATCACAAATGATTTATTTTTTAGTGAGCGAGTGTTTAAAAATGCTAACTTGATGGAATTAAATTTTGTCTCTACAGCAATCTTAGACTGATGCATAACAGGCCTTAGATTAGATGGGTCAGCCGTACGCCTTTTGAAGGCCTTAGACCTTCTATCACGTGATAAAACAGAAATAGAGAAGGCTACAGGCACACTGGGTTCCCGCTTGTATTGTAAACGTTTGAGAATGTTGTTGCTAGTATAGCGGGGACCCGACACATATCACTGAGAGCTGTTATCAGTTGTTTTTGGTTCACCTACAGCAGATGGAGGAGGGTTTGGGCCCTTGCGTTGTGGCAGCGGTCGGAGAGCTCTCACAGAAGGAGGCGGGAGAGCTGAGCCTGCCGTCTTTGGTGGTTGGGGGGCCCGCCGTTTTTTAGTTGATATCTGCGGGCTTGCAGAGAGTTTGGTCCCAGCATACACCAATTCCTCCATTTTCTGTGAAAAGCTTAGAAGTGGAGATGCTGGAGAGAGGGATAGAGTGTCTGGTGAGCGGGGCATATTCTGTCCAGGTGCTGGAGAGAGGGATAGTGTGTCTGGTGAGCGGGGCTCTAGCTCTGGTGTTTCCGGTGACTGTAATGTGTTGTCATGGCATCCCAGGCTGTTTTCCAGAAAGTTGTCCTTGGGTGCTGAGTCTTGGAGCTGTTGTGATACGTCACAGTCTGCATGTGATGAGCTCTGTGGGCAGGGCTCAGCCGGGATGTCCATGAGCAGTGTTTGTTTTGGCTGTGTGGCGTTATCAGTATCCTTGTGGGATTCTTCAACCACATAATGACTCGGAAGCTGATATGAAGTCCTGTGGTCACTCATATTCTGTCCAGGTGAGTGTATGAGTGGATTGGCACACACCACTGAAGGATGACGGAGGGAGAAATAGAAATTGTCCTTTAGCACTCTTGCACCAAGTTTGTTTGGGTGGAGGCCATCCAGTTTATACAGTTGTCTGTGTCCCCAGAAAATATTGAAGTTGTCGATGAAGTTGACTCCTTTTGTACTGCAGGTTCTTTGTAGCCATGTATTCAGCCCAAGCAACCGTGAAAACATGTTAGTTCCCCTTGCTGGGAGTGGTCCACTGATGAACGACTGAACTTCAAGTCTTTTAAGTGTTTCAAAGAGTTCACTGAAATCTTGCTTTAGCATTTCTGACTGCCTTTTCCGAATATCATTCTTCCCCACATGGATGATGACTCGATTTGCAGTCTTGTGCTTCATCACAATGCTCCGAAGTTCCTTGTTCACATCAGAAACGGTTGCTTGAGGAAAGCAGCAGGTAGTAGCAGTCCTGCTACTGACGTTTCTAATAATAGAGTCGCCCACTATCAGAGTCCTGGGCTCGGCTGCGCTTTGAGCTGAATGCCGCTGTCTGCTCGACCTTGAGCGCCTGTTAGTAGCAATGTCAGCTGCTGGCAGATTCGATCCGAGTTTTGTCATATTTTGGGATTCCTCATCCACAAGTCATCAGTGCTTCAAATCTGTTCTCAAGATGTATAGGGGGTTGTAGAATACCAGTGCTTACAAGTCTTGTCATAGCCGTATCTGGGGTAGAGGATGCTACAGCAGCAATACGAGATACTCGTGACAATCTGGTGTCTCGAGAGCCTTTGGGTCTCGCTCCCTGTTTGTGCCATCGATTAGTCCGTCGATCAGTTTCGGCTTGTTCCTCTACACTTGGTATAAACTGTTGAGATTCACTAGATTCACAGGACTCACCGGCTTTATGCTGAGGGGGTCCGTGGTGACCGTCTGCTGTATGTTCCGTCTGTTTTGGAAGTCCAGCAAATAACTTTGTTTCAAGAACCACAATCCTTTGTAGAAGTTTGTGGCAGTTCGTGCAGCAAGTAGGCATTTTCTCTCATCTGTTTGAATGTAGACAGCTGTATTTATCGGTCTCCGGAATGTAAACTGCTGGCAGTGGGAGGCAAAGAGTCCTTTTTTCCAAAAAATGTGTTGTTTGAGCACTGTGCTGATCAGCTGAAGTAAAAATCTTAGAAAGATCTGAGAAAAGAACAAAAATAGGGAGCAAAGCGCAGAGCAATAGCAAGAGCGTCCGAACGGTAGCAAAGCCGTTAATAAAAAAAGTCAGATGCAAAGTCAGATTTCAGAGAAAGAAAAAGACTGACTTTTAATATCAGAACTGCAAGAAGAAAATGTAGGATTGTGAGATAAATACTTGCAATTACCTTTTTTACTTTAAATTAAATAGACAAATAAAGATAATTGTGACTTTTTATCTTATAATTCTGACTGTTTTTCTTGCACTTCTAAGTTTATATCTGACTTTCTCACGATTCTGAGAATAAAAGTTAGAAACGGAATAAGATATAAATTCACAATTGCGAGGACAAAAAAATATTAATTATAAAAAAGTGCAATTACCTTAATTTTTTTATTCCGTGGCTGAAACGGGCATCCATATAAATTGTCTTTCATAAAAAATAGCCTTTATTTCCAATTAAATATGCAAGACAAGAATATTTTACGGAGCCATTTAGGCATATGATTAATGTCTTAATTCCCTTTAAATTATCTTTAGTTTCTTTAAATGAAAGGAACATCACAATCTCCCCTCAACTCAAACATCTATCAGATGTATTTTCTCTCAATGCTCAAGACATGGTTATGGCCTTGCTGAGTGAAGTAAAGAGTAACGAACACTCGTACCTGTCTATGCTCAGAGAGCACAGGCTCAGTACTGTTATCCCAACAGAGGTTTTCTGAAGAAACGGCACCAGTTTACAGATCACGACACCAAACGGCCAGTCCACCGCCAGCAGCTGCAAAACACAAACCAATTAGACTGTATTCCAACGTCTTTAATGCACAAAACAAGTCAGCAAATTACCTTATACACATTGATGGGTATATCAATCAAGATGTGCAAAATGTCGCCTAAAGCCAGACTGGCGATGAGAATATTGGGTCCGTTTCTCATGCATTTGTGTTCTTTGATTATTCTCAGGAGAGTCACGTTTCCTACCATCCCAAACAGGAATACGAAACACGAGACTATGCTGTTGATGTACTTGAAAGCGTCTTTGATCCGTGCTGGTCCAGAACACATCGGGGTTTTGTTTGCTGTGGTGTTCAGTGGTATCCATGAGATATTCTTTGCATCATCAGGAGGTTTATCTGTTGTTTGAGCGCTAATGAACCTGACTGAACTATTAAAACATAGTAATAACAGTACAATGACAGGCCCCTCCATGTGAAAAGACCTGAGAAAAAGCATTTCAAAAGTTTAGCATGAGATATTTGTTCGTTTATAGACAGATCCTCTCTGATAGTGTCTTACTCTCTGTTAGGTTAGGTGTGTATATATATGGTAGTGTTCAGTCACGGCTCTTTTACAAGCAGGTACCGCACATAAATCACAGGTCTTGGCAGCATCTCTGATTCAGACGCCTGCGGGTCACGACACAGAGTTTCACTGTAATCTAGAGTCCATGACGGCGTGTGTCTGCAGCACATTCACACACTTATCATTGTTGCTCATCTCTTCTGACGCTTCAATGTCATTCCAGATGTTCACTGGAGCTCCGCCAGAATCCACTCGCTGCCAAACACATCATGAACGAGATGAATGGAAGGACTGTTCACGTCTGTCTGCCTGTCTGCCTATCTGTCTGCCTATCTGCCTGTCTGTCTGTCTGTCTCTGTCTGTCTCTCTGTCTGTCTGTCTGTCTCTCTCTCTCTGTCTGTCTGTCTGTCTGTCTGTCTGTCTATCGCCGTCTGTCTGTCTGTCTGTCTGTCTATCTCTGTCTGTCTCTGTTTGTCTGTCTCTCTCTCTCTATGTCTGTCTGTCTCTCTCTCTCTCTATGTCTGTCTGTCTGTCTGTCTCTCTCTCTCTGTCTGCCTGTCTCTCTCTTTCTGTCTATCTCTGTCTGTCTGTCTCTCTCTGTCTGTCTATCTCTGTCTGGCTGTCTGTCTGTCTCTCTCTGTCTGTCTGTCTATCTCTGTCTGTCTGTCTCTCTATGTCTCTCTCTCTATGTCTGTCTGTCTCTCTCTCTATGTCTGTCTGTCTCTCTCTCTCTGTCTGTCTGTCTCTCTTTTTCTCTCTCTCTCTCTCTATGTCTGTCTGTCTGTCTCTCTCTATGTCTGTCTGTCTGTCTGTCTCTCTGTCTGTCTGTGTGTCTATCTATCTATCTTAGTCTGTCTGTTTATCTCTATCTGTATCTATCTGTCTATCTCTGTCTGTCTGTCTGTCTGTCTGTCTCTCTATCTCTCGCTCAGATTATGTCTGTATGTGAATGTGATTTCAGCTGTTGTTGTCTCTGTATGTTGTCTTTTGTCTCTCGTTCCCCAGCAGAGCTGCTCCTGACTCACTAGTTTACCCAGGTGAAGGGACGTGATGACAGGGTCATCTCCATGGAAACCAGCCCAGCTCAGACGGAGCGGGAATGGATGAAGCGCAGCAGGCAGCGGACAGCTGTGCCACTGACTACAGCATCAGTCATCATCCCAAACAAACACTCACACCGCTGCTGCTTTAACAGTCTTCTCAGTGACCTTGATTTAGAGCTTCTGCTAGTGCTCTAGTCTTGTTTTATTCCTCGGCCCAAACACAGTCACTTCTGGCACGCATGCTAATGAAGTAATAATTACAGTAATAAATACTTCTTACCTTGCATTAAAAATGTTTTTTTTGTTGTTGTTGCAATATTTAATCATGCTGCCATCTTTGCTTATAGATACAAAATTCCAGACACATTATTTTGAGCCAATCACCTGAGCCGTAAATGTCATGTGACTGATCACATTATATGAGAACTATAATTATTATTATTTTTTTGTTGACAAAACTGAATGATGTAGATGGATGGATGATGTATATATATATATATATATATATAAACACTGACACTGTTGTTGTTGCGATTTACACCAGTGTTGTTATCATTAATCTATTAAAAATAATATGTTAATTGAAATAAAGCTGAAATAAATTTAAATATAAATATTAGATTAAAATTCATGCTAGACAAACTTAAAAACCTTGAATGTAAATTAGAAATGTTGCAAATGAAATAAATTAAAGTTATAAAATTACTAAAACAAATATAAAAAAATATAAATAACTAATAAAAATGACAAAAGCACATAATTAATCAAATGCAAACTCAAATTTAAATGAACACTAACAATCTAAAATTAAAACATGAAACTATTTTAAAAAATCAGCTGGTTTCTATCAACATTTCGCATTTTCATTCAAAGTGCCCCATTATGAGTTATGAAAGATTCATATTTTTGGTTTTGGGATCCCTAACAACAGCTAGACATGCATGCAAGATCAAAAACACTTTCATCGTCTTATAATATGCATTTATTTGTACCTTATTTGCTCAACGGCTCCCAAATGATACATTTTTCTAAACCGCTCCTCTGCGTGACGCTAATCATTTTTTATTCTTTGCTTTTATTGTCATTTTTATTTCTTATGCATATATTACGATTACTTATTTTAAATATTTATGTAAAGCAGTTTGAATTAACAGTGTAAGAAATGTGCTTTACTTTATAAATACATTTGCATAGCCTTAAATATATTTACATTAAATAAAAAAATAACTAAAATCAAATTTAAAATGGAAAATATAATAATCAAAAATATAAATGAAATGATATGGACTACAGTTATGATACTTTTTTGTGTGTTACAGTATGCAAGAAAGAGTTGTGTTTCTCACATAAGAAAGAAAATAAACCAGGTTTGGAAGGACATGTGGGCGAGGAATTGATTTTCATTTTCATTTTTGAGTGAACGTTTTCTTTCATTCAAGGGCAGAGCGACGCGTAAGAGCAGGTCGAACCCGGAGATACTTCCAAACACACACACTCTCCAACAGCACCAATAAAAACTCATCTGCGGCGGTTACCTTGAGCCAGTCTGAAGAGATACAGGAGAAGGAGATGTGAAAACAAGCAGTGTTTCATTTAGAAAAGACAAACTCTGCTGCTCACTTCCAGTGAACGAGTCCAAATACGTTCATTTGAGAGGATTTGCCTTCATTCGGCTTCTGAGAGTCTATTGAGCAGACACTTATTAGTAAAGGACAATTAGATCCGCAATCCAATCTGAAATACCTTTCACAGTTTTACTGGTTTCTTGAGACACTAATCGGTGACAGCCATGTATAGACCAGGGGTAGGCAACGTCAGTCAAGGAGTGCCGCTGTCCTGCAGAGTTTAGCTCCAACCCTAACAAACATACAGATTAATACAAAAGGGGAAACATACTGCGCTGCCAGGTGGAGGCACTTTTCCTTCTCTCCCAATATATACCAGAGTTTCTCTGTGTTGCTCGTCTGCTGGAATTCAGGTGACACTAGCGCTATTTGTTTGAAATAGGCCTCTCTTATGTGTTTATATTTGCTGCACTCCGTAAGGAAGTGCAGCTCGTCCTCTATGAGTCCGTCTGTGCAGTGAGAACACAGTCTGAGCTCTCTCTCTCTCTCTCTCTCTCCCATCTCTATCTCCCTCTCTCTCTCTCTCTCTCTTCCCCTCTTCCATCTCTCTCTCTCTCTCTCTGTCTCTCTCCCTCTCTCTCTCTCTCTCTCTCTCGCTCTCCCCCACCTCTCTTTCTCCCTCTCTCAGAGAAAAGACCCGCTAATGAGATTTCATCCAAATCGCTCACCTTTTGTCACAACTTCGCCAGCTCAGGAACATTTCGTATCTTTTCATAATACGCTCAATCGCAGACTGAGCAAATTCACTTCAAGTCGAGGTTTGCGAGCAGAATATTGATCTGTTTCCTTGCCGAGCCGCCGATTCATGAAACAAAAGAGCTCACGAAGCTCATTTTCATCCTCCATACTGTAATAATGAGGCCTTTGACACCGGACCGAGCAGAAAACCCACGCAGCATCAGAAAAGCGTCACCTTCAGAGGATGAATATCGTAATTATGCAATTATAATCAAAGGCTGAATATTCAAATCACAGTCATAATCAAAGGTTGCATATTACGATGTGACGTGCACAGAAATGCACAGCTTTAATGGGTTTGCATTGGATTTGTGGTAGGATTCGATGAAGTGTTAAGGTAGGCGAGTTTGCGTCCGTCCGTTAACATAATTAGCTTCCCTTCAGGAAATGTCGCTGTCGTAATCTGCTTAGTGGGAGCTGGTGAATTCATCTCCATTGTAATGAAGGACAAGCACAGACAGCCAAATACGCCAGCCATCTTTACCTCCAGGGGCTAATCAACATGCTATCATCCTAATGGATTTATCCCGTCCGTCCCGTACATCAGCGCTGCTGCACTCTCGGGTCACGGCACCAAAACACAGCGCTTGTGTTTGTGAGAAAAACAGCCACAAATGCAAATAAAACACTGCAACTAAGCATAGAATTACATGCAGAACTGGAAGAGCAGAATAACTAGAGTTTTTGAGTTTAAAAAGGAAGAAACACTTCAAGGATGTTTTGTTGTTGTTGTTGATGATGACAAAGGTCATGCATTCAATAAAACTTTTCAGGATTTTGGGGAAAATTAATCTGCTACTGTCAAGGAATTTAGTATGGATGCTAAGACACGTCCATACCAATATCCAGCCACTATTAAAACGTCCAAACGTCGTTTGCAAATCATTATTCAGATGGGACTTTGGAGCATGGATCACAAATCATTTGATTTAGATCAGAACTTCAGAGCGGCTTTGTGAATCATTTCGTGAACTGAAGGAATCTCAAAGTCACGATCTGAAATTATGGTTTCTTGAATCCTGAAAACTAATTAAATGAAAGATGAAATGAAATCTCAGTGTGGTATGGTAATTCCGCAAACCAGGACAGCAAAGCTCTGCAGAGAGTCGTGCGTTTAGCTGAGCGCATCTCAGGATCTACACTCCCCTCTCTGCAGGACATCTACCTCAAACGCTGTAGAAGCAGAGCTGCTAAAATCATCAAGGACTCGAATCACCCTGGTAACCATCTTTTCATTTTACTGCCATCTGGCAAGCGCTTCAGGAGCATGATGGCAAAAACTGAGAGACTGAGGAGGAGCTTCTTCCCTCAGGCCATCAGGCTCCTAAACTCAAACCCAGTCTCATAATCACTTACAAGATTGTTACTGAAAAACATCCATACTCTCATCACCCGTATTTTTGTGTACATACCCTGAACAACCCGTCTGCACATCCCTCCTATTCATATCACTATTTATTAAGTCCCAGTACTCTGTTTTTTGCACATCCTATTGTTTTGCACTTTTTATATTGCACATTTTACTCTTATTTCTCTTTTTTTACCATATATATGCTCTTGTGTTGTGTTACTTTTATATAATTCTTATCTTTTATTATTTTGCACTGTTCACTGAGCGGACCTGATTTGATTACATTTCACTTCTGGTTATACCCTGTATAATTTATTATGTGACAAATAAAGAAACCTTGACCTTGAAATGTCTGCTGTTACGTCCCCACATACATTAGCTTGCACTTTTGCATTCATTTCAGTAGAGTTATGGTTTGCCAAAGTAAAATTGAGTCCTGAAGCAAACCCAGATGAGACGGTCCCTGCAGCGACTCAAATCCTCTGCAAATAATATCCCGTCTTCTTTTATTCCCATCAGACTTTGTCAAGGTTAGAAGAGACTAACCTTGTGTCCTGCTGATTTATATCGTCTGAAAGCGGATCTCAGGGCTTTCATGCAGAGCCACACACACGCTCCTCGAGAAGCTCCATCAGTTCAGCATCACTCCAGACTCCATCCACTGAAGGACAGCGGACTGCTCTCGCAGAAGTACAAGTATCGCTTTTTATTTATTCTCCTTCTTACGGCTCGTTTCACTTCTGTTTTAGTCTGTGTAACCAATTCTTACTATGTGTTAGTTGTTGTTCTTTTTTTAGGATTACTGATAAACTACTGGCATTTGTTATCTATTTTAATTTTAGATAAATTATGTATGAATTTATTATGTCTTTATAGGTATTTTCTTTAGTTTTAGTTTTAATGCATTGTATTTATTTTTGTAACGTTACTTAAACATACTATATGGAAATTAAATAACAAATATATATATCTGGGTGTTTGGCTTAGTGTCATGTTAGAATCATTATTATACTCATACCTTTTGTTGTTTTAATATTTTGAAATGTTTTTAGCTTTATTTTTTGTTTTCATTTAAATGTTTAGTTTTGAAATGTTGTTGTATGCATTTGTCATTTTATTTAATTTCTCCATTTTCTTAAATGTGTATATATAGTATTTATAGACTTGTAACATAGTTTTAGTTACTTTTTCTCATTTGTAAGTCTCTTTGGATAAAAGCGTCTGCTAAATGAATAAAAAGTAGTAAAAAAGCATCAGAGAAGACATTTCACTTCTATTAATGTAACGAGACGAATGTGTTGCATAACATGTAATCTGTTTAAATACTACAGTAAAAACCCGTTGGGTAACAGTAAGTTTCCTTACAATATATAGTGAAAAGCTGTAATAGATATAATGGGACATTTCACATTGTGTGTACTTTTACAGCAAAATACCGTGAAATGTACAGTTTGTTAAAGTATTTAAATGGCATGAAATATAATCCGATTTCATTTTGTGCAATTTATACCAGTGCTGTTATTGTTAACTAAAACTATTAATTCAAATATGAAATTAATTTAAAAATAAAAATATTTTTTATTAAATTTTATTTATTTATATGAGCTCAAGCAACGATTCTTGAACATCATTTTGTGTTACATCCTCCGTATATGATCATAAACATAACCGTCTTTACGTATTATCTGACAGAAAAACGTCAATCTGGTTAAACAAAACATTTAAGACAGTTGTATTGTAATTGCATAGAAATGATTTCCTTAATTTAACCAAACGATTGTATGAATGAATCATTCGTAGTATTTCGTAACATCTCTAATATTATTATGAGCAATAACAGTAAACACTACTACTAATAACGTACGTGTATAATGCTGTAAATATAGATTATCTGGTGCATGAAGACGATTACTCAAACTGAATGCATTTTTAACATTTGAGTTTTCTATCCGGTTTGCTCTTCAAGCATGTTTAATGCTTTACAGAATTATTAGTTTCATAAATCAGCGACTGTAGCATTATTGCAGTTAAAGGTTATGAATGAAAGGCATTTATTCTGGCCCGCTCAAAAAAAAACTAAAAGATATGAAATACAAAAAAGAGATTATTTTTATAAAGGATTTAATCAATGTTTAATAAGCTAAATCTCATTTCCATGCTGTAAAGCTTCATGTTTTTCAGTTCCTGGTGAACACATGTGTGTATTATTTAGAAAAACTACAGGAATAAATCACCACACGTCACGCAAAACGTGTAATAAACCTTCAGCGTCACAATCACGCCAACAGAAAAGAGTCATTCGTGTCCAACAGGGAGCCGATCTTATATCAAACTTATAGATTTATGTACAAGAAGTGAGGACAGAAGATGAACTAAACTCCCATAATGCAACTGAAGCGCCCAGAACGAAGGAAGAAAACATTATTAGCCTGATGCATACAGCGGAGCTTCAAGACATTATTCAGCTTTATATGAAAATGATGTTATTAGTAACTCACCCTCATATCATTGCACACATGCATGGATGTTTAAAACGATATTACAGCTTGGAATATAACGCACAAGTCATATGCATGCGTTATGGGTTTTGATGTAAAAGAGCTGCATGGACATTCTTCAAACAATCCTCAGAAAACAAAACAAGGGTAGCATGTAGATTTTATAAGAATAATCCATAAGAAGGTTAAAGTTGTCATTATTTATTGACCTGATGTTTCCAAACTTCTGTGGAAGACAAACGAGTTTTGGTTCCCATTGACTTCCATTGTGTGGCCAGAACTATAATGAGAGTCAATGGGAGCTTCTTCTTTTGTGTTCAGGGTTTGGAAGCAGGTCGGGAATAACATGATGTTTTGGGTGAACTGTCTCTTTAAATGATACGAGAGTGACTTAATAATAACAGAAATCACATTTCCCTTTAAACCAGTGATGCACATCTTCACCTGTACAGTTCTCCTGCCTCGAACACGAGCGGACCGTGTGTGTTTGTGCTTCATTTCAATCTGTACGGACTGATTCGGGCTAAACAGAAGAAGCAGTCTTTAGTGTTCAGGGCTCGTTCGGTCTTCAGATATAAAGACGTGTTTATCTCCAGAAGGAATCATTTCACAGACAGCAGCAGATTTATCTAGATGAAGGGAGACAAAGAAAGAGTCAAATTCAATCGTATTAATGCACTTATTTGACCTTTGGTTATAAAAGAGATATTTACAGCCCTCCCGCTAACTAGAGATCGACCGATATATCAGGTTACCGATATTTAAGCATTTTACCATAATCGGTTTTGTAAAAAAAAATTTTTGATTTTGTTTTTGTTTTTTGGGCACATACATAATTATACAGAGTATAACCAGCAATTAAATTTTGTTTCCTGCATTTGACCCATCCAAGCACACACACACCTGGAGCAGTGGACACACACACACACACACACACACACACACACACACACACACACACCTGGAGCAGTGGACACACACACACACACACACCTGGAGCAGTGGACACACACACACACACACACACACACACACCTGGAGCAGTGGAGACACACACACACACACAGACACACACACCTGGAGCAGTGGACACACACACACACACACACACCTGGAGCAGTGGACACACACACACCTGGAGCAGTGGACACACACACACCTGGAGCAGTGGACACACACACACCTGGAGCAGTGGACACACACACACACACACACACACCTGGAGCAGTGGACACACACACACACACACACCTGGAGCAGTGGACACACACACACACACACTTGGAGCAGTGGACACACACACACACACTTGGAGCAGTGGACACACACACACACACACACACACACACCTGGAGCAGTGGACACACACACACACCTGGAGCAGTGGACACACACACACACACACACACACACACACACACACACACACACACCTGGAGCAGTGGACACACACCTGGAGCAGTGGACACACACACACACACACACACACACACACACACACACACACACACACCTGGAGCAGTGGACACACACACACCTGGAGCAGTGGACACACACACACACACACACACACACACTTGGAGCAGTGGACACACACACACACCTGGAGCAGTGGACATACACACACACACACACACACACACCTGGAGCAGTGGACACACACACACACACACACACACCTGGAGCAGTGGACATACACACACACACACTTGGAGCAGTGGACACACACACACACCTGGAGCAGTGGACACACACACACACCTGGAGCAGTAGGCACACACACACCTGGAGCAGTGGACACACACACACACACACACACTTGGAGCAGTGGACACACACACACACACACACACACACCGCATGTAACTTTATACAAGATTCACTCGTTTGAAACACGCTAAATTATATTAACAATTACTATAGAACCATTATTTCACCAATAAACATCTAAATAAATACATCTCTATCTACATTAATGATTTATTATCTCCGCAAGCGATCGCAGTTTGAGTATAGTTCTGTGTAAATAGTTTTCATAATCTAGACAAAAACATTTTAATAATTCTGATAAAACAGTTAAGAAATGCAATAAAATACGATGTTTTGTTTGTTATAGCTTATTTCAATATTCCAGAGAATATTATTCAGTGAATTATTCTTCATTCTTTAGTCTATTAAACAGATTATAAACCTAAAACTGTAGTTTAAAATGAAGTTTATATGACTTCTGTCCTTTATTTACTCCATTTGAAAACATTATTTTGATTATTGTTAATATCAGTGTTGCTGATGATGCTTTTTATAAATAAAATATTTATATTGTTGTAATTTGAAGATAAAATTCTACATGAAAGAATGTTAATTTTCAACAGTTTTTGTTAAGACGACTGAAAGAGAAGAATGGACTTCACTCTGTCATTTATGTACTTTATAACAGTAAATAAATATCGGTTCTGCATATCGGTTATCGGGTACATAAACATGCAAATAATCAATATCGGTCGATCACTACCGCTAACAGGAAATATTCCCAGATCAAATATTCTTCAGAACATTTATCTTCCCTTTCAGAACATTCTCCAACAATAACATTATTAATACATCATGTTCTCTCAAAGTTATGAACGTAACGTGTGTAGAACATTATCTGATCTTTAATAATAATAATGTTCTCAAAGCATTTAGACATCGCTCATGAAACATTTGAATTGGATGTTGGTCTTATGTTTTATTACTACTACTTAGACAGCTCTTGGAACATTCCTACAATGTCTGCGAGAAGTTGGAAGGTTTTCTGTAACGTTCACAAACCCATGGAATGTTGTTTAGAAGTAATATTTCATAACTGGATGGGAACGTTGGACACATCACCTGCTCTACGGAGGGACATGCGATGATCTGCAGGTCTTCACCGCTGTACTCCTCCTGCAGTAACACATGCAGTCTCTGGAACACCTGCTGGACGTTGTTCTGAAGATAGACGGATCTGATCAGTGTCCTGCTGCGTGAGCATTGCATCATGGGCTACTGACCCTTAGCTTAGCTCCGCCTTGAAACGTGAACGACCAATTCTACCCTAGCAACCGTTGCCATTCTATAAGACAAACGCTTTGAGCTTTCTCCACACATCCTATCATGTGTTTGGATGGTTTTGAGCTTTCTCCACACATCCTATCATGTGTTTGGATGATTTTGAGCTTTCTCCACACATCCTATCATGTGTTTGGATGGTTTTGAGCTTTCTCCTTATATCCTATCATGTGTTTGGATGGTTTTGAGCTTTCTCCTTATATCCTATCATGTGTTTGGATGGTTTTGAGCTTTCTCCTTATATCCTATCATGTGTTTGGATGGTTTTGAGCTTTCTCCTTATATCCTATCATGTGTTTGGATGGTTTTGAGCTTTCTCCACACATCCTATCATGTGTTTGGATGATTTTGAGCTTTCTCCACACATCCTATCATGTGTTTGGATGATTTTGAGCTTTCTATCATGTGTTTGGATGTCCTATCATGTGTTTGAGCTTTCTCCACACGTCCTATCATGTGTTTGGATGATTTTGAGCTTTCTCCACACATCCTATCATGTGTTTGGATGATTTAAATGGGATTTCAGGCTGTTGTTATTCTTAACTAAGACCAAAACTAAAAATACAAATTGAAATACATTAAATGTTATGTACAGAAATCAAATAGAATATAAAGAAAAAAACTAAATGAAAACAAGACATTTTGCTGTGACGACTAACTAAAATAAAATAAGTTGAAGTACAAAAATGACTAAAATGAAAATTGAAGAAAAAAAAATCTTAATAGGAATTAAAAAAACAACTAATACACACAACAAAATTACTAAAATTAACTTAAGTTAATTTACTTAAAATATTTACTTAATTTGTTTTTACAATGAATTCAAATATTAAATACTAACATCATTATTACATTCAAAAGTAAATAAATAACAAATGAATAAGTACTAATTTCATCTTAATGAATCCTAAGATAGCACAGTGTATGTGCTCTGTCCAGCTCGACTGAGAGCACAGTTTAAACCCAGACCTGATTTCATCACTCGGTTTCATAAATACAGACTCAGAAACAATATTAGGAACCCAACAGAGGCGTATGTTGTGTGTGACGCTCACCCGGACGGGCTTGAACAGGATGAACTCCGTGTCCTTATTGGCCAGATATAAAGACATGCTCTGTAAGGTGCCGGGCAGCTTGTTTTTCAGCACGCGGTAGGTGGACATCACAACGTCAGTGATTTTAGCTAATGACAGAAAACACAGTCTCATTAACAACACAGCCAATCATTTCTGCCTCGTTATGGTGTAACTGCATATGACAAAATCAGTCAACAATCTGTAGGGGTTATATTTCACCACAACATTTAATAAATAAAATGACTAAATGAAAATTAAGCATGCTGTATTTTCAGGACTAACGAGATTTCTTTAGCACATTTTCACACTGAATTGTCATTAGTGTAAAGCAGAAAAGATAAATACATTTTTATATTGGTAGTATCCAGTGCCTAAAATTCATGCAAATTTACAAAAAATAAAATTCACAACAAAACCAAATATATATATATATATCATATGTTTTACTGTATTCAATTTATATTCTTGAAATATTTGTATATATATATATATATATATGATTTTTATTAAATATTAAACATTATTTATGTAATGTAAATATATAAAACATAAGATAAATTTGATTAATAATACAAAAGTAATAGTAGTACTACTATAATAACTATGATATTTTCATGAGCTTCAAACAATCATCTTTGTTCACTAATTAACAGGTCATTAGCGTTTACAGGTGGATCGGTGAAATGCACACTTCCTCAATATAAGAGTGTTTCGTTCAGTGTGATCGGAGCTAATGATCATCGGAGCTAATGATCATCAGAGCTAACGATCAGGTAATTAGGAGCGGATGAGACGCTCACCCGGCTGAGCCCAGGGCTGCTGCGAGAGGTTATACGTCGGTCCTCCTTGAACAGCCATCGTTCTTAAAGCTGCTACCTGTGATGATAAAGAGTGACATCAGACTCAGATCAGAACTGTACAATGTTAAGATCAAAACGAAGACTAAATGAACACAATTTCAATTATCTTTCAAATCGAGCCATTAAGCTGGACATATGTGCACAAGCATGGACCAGCGCTGGAGAGATGACTTACTCTAGTCGTCTCAGGTCATGCAATCGTTTGCTAATTAAGTTTGGCCTCATTATGGTGTAATTGCATGAATCTCTCATATCAGTCAAGAATATATATGTGGGTTATACTTCACCCCAAAATCAAAAGTGAGAGAAAAATATATAAATATGCTAATGAAAATAAAGCATTGCACAAAACAAAATAAAACGCTGTATTTTTACACTTAATTCTGATTAGCGTAAAAAATGCAAAATAAATAAAAACCAACAACAGATATATATTTAATACCATGGTAGTAGGTAGTGCATTATGCTAATTTAACATCAAAAATACAGTTTGTGTTACTAGGTTTGTATTTTGCATTAAAAAAATAATAATTATCTTTACTGATATATAACAAAATTGTAGTTAGTAACATTATCCTTCACATTACAGGTAATATAATCAGACTACTTTTAGATTACTTTTGCTGTACTGTGTTTATCACATTGATTTAAACGGGATAATATTGTACCATATTGATATAAAAACACAAGGAGACAGAAAATATAGTCCAACGATGAAGTACAATAACCATGACATAGCGTCAAGGTTTCCCAAACTGGGCTCTGTCAAGGAACCGCAGTGGGTTTCTGAGATTAATGGAAAGATAATTTAAATCATAAAAATGTTAAATGACATCTTTCAGTCAAAATAAAAAACTTTAAATATGAAATACTACACTTGTTAGTCATGTGATAAATATGCAAACATGTAATCCATAAAAAGTAAATGTAATCTGATTACTAGTATTTTTAAGTAATTATTTTTGGAATCTGATAACGGTCACTACTCAGTCAGCACTGTTGCCGACCCATAATGCTGTGCGTTAGTGAATCTTGACCTTGGAGAGAAACTCCTCCAGGTTTCCCACAAACATGTGCGTCTGCTGCTGAATGAACTGCTCACAGCTGGCCTTCAGGTGCCGGTCCACGTCTTTCTTCGAGTCGATGTAGTGCTCTTTAATCTCCGGCGTGCCCTGGTGTGAAAGCATTGGTTCATGAGGAGCGAGTCAGACGGGAATCAGACACCAGATGAAGCTGACGTTACCTCCAGCAGAAACTCCAGGATGGCGTTGTGGCTGTTCAGGCGGAAGTAGTTGGGCACAGCTTTGGGGTTGAGGAACTTGAAAGCAGCGTCTGAGGACGGAGAAAAACAGTTGTTCTGCCATCTGGAGGCGCTTTACTGATATTACACACATTTCATGGGTTCACAGTCATGCATAGACTTCTAGTATAGACTCACGGTTTCTTTTCTGTGCATTTCATTCAGGATTTTAAAAATGGACACCCTGGACTTTACAAATATAACTTCCTCTGCTTGGTTTTTAAAAACCTGACATATTATATTTCAGCAGTTTGTGTCAAAAAACCATTTTAATCTGAGATTTGGAGCCAAATTACAGGGGATAAAAATAACTTTAGAGAGATGGCAGCATCGTTATGTTATTTTTGCAGGGAGATTGGTAGGTCTGTTAATTAAATCTGTTAACTTTAGTAATCTATCTTGCATTATATGCCAAAGGTGACCGTTCAAAAATGGAAAATAAGCACTTTTCGTGTTTTTCCGCCAAGGTTTGCATGCCTCTAACTCCAGAAGTATTAAAGATATCTTCATATCCTTTTAGACGTTGCTTCTTAAGAAACATCTCTTTTGGTATCTTTATTTTTAAGCCCCAATCATTTTCAATTCCAGAGATATGTGGACCTTAATGTGGCCCTGACTGTTTTGTAGAAGAGGGTGAAAATGACGTGAGATTTGGAGCCAATTTACAGGCGTCGTAAACAACTTTAGAATAATGACAGCATCATTATATTATTTTCACACAGAGATTGTTAGGTCTATTAATCAAATCTATTGACTTTATCAATCATTGTTGCTTTATAAACCAATAGTGACAGTTCACATATTGGGAAAAAGCACTTTTTGTGTATTTGTTCCCAAGTTTGCAGGCCTGTAACTCAAGAAGCATTAAAGATATCACCACAGCCTTCAAGATTCTGCTTAGTAACAAACTTTTCTTTTGGTATATTCAATTTTATGGCCTTTTATGGTTCAGTTCCAGATTTATTTGGATCTTGATATGGCTCCGTGAGTAAGCTGAAACTTTTTCAGTGGTTAGAAATTAAATGTGCTTCTAAATGTATTTTTTGAATCACCACTTAATACCAATTACCAATATTTGTCTTTCTTCAGTGAAACATATAAATCAAATAAAACATGTTGAGTGTCTGAAATTTGGTTGATTTGACATTAAACAAGTTACCCCAAAAAACATGCATTTTTGCCAGCGTTTACTCATATTGAGAAACAAACCAGTAAATATTACATTAAACAAAACATTCTGTATTATCTTTCAAAACATCAACAAGAGTCTTGAAACTACGCACACATTCATGCATGTTAAAGGGAACGTCTTTGTTTAGATTTTGTGTTAAAATGCTGAAAACACTCATTTATATGCATATGTATTAAAAATCTAAAATGCACCGGTCAAACCTGTCACACTCATTCTGTCAGTCATCTATCAAACATCCACTCAAATGCACAAACGCCTGGCTGTTACCTCGGGTCTTCTTCAGATCCAGAGAGATCTCTTTAATGGCGAAGTCGGCGTGGAACGGGGCGATCTGCTCGCGCATGATGAGGAGATGTTTGATGAGGAAGAGCTGGCCATCTATTTGAGTCTGTGGAGAAAGTGCAGCAGTCTGATGAGATCCACACACACACACACACACACACGGTTACTCTCGGGAATTAATCCTGCTCTAAACCCTGACGGACCAATCCTGCCTCGGCCAGCGATTCTGACAACGCTTCACGAGCAGGTTTTACCAAATGATACACAAATATATCTATACCAAAAAATATCATTGCCTGTTTGAATGTTTATGTAGTGACAATCTATATTATTCCCCTGCAATATATTTAAAGTTGAATAAATAGTACATCACATTTTATTTGCATATATACACAATAAAACAATAACAAATATCGGCTGTGCGATTGCTTAAATCACTGCAAAATTTTATTATATTATCGTCCAGCTCAATATATAAAGTTGTATATATATCATATTTAAGATTAAACGCATATAGTGCACTCGTCTAAGGTAGAATAAAGTATATGGTAAACCTCAACCGTTTCATGGTTTATATATCATTGCAAAATGTAACTATTATCATCTAGCCCTAATCTGCTAAATGTGACAATAAGGCATGAAGATATTATAAACAATAACTTCCTGATTTTATGTAAATGAAGCAATGTGAAAAACTTTGAAATAATGTGTATCGTGCAATAAAAAAAAAATAAAAAAAAATGCATACATTAAAAAAACTATTATTTTTTAAAGAAAGTGTTTCTGGGTGATTTCCAATCGTGGAGTGCATGTGTGATTTCTGAGTGATTGTGCTGTACACAGGTGCATAATTGCTCACCTTGTTCTTCTGAATGATATCTGAGGCTTTGAGGAGAGACTGGATGCAGGCAG
>CM049874.1:2027563-2070063 GCA_027474115.1 Schizopygopsis malacanthus | reverse complement strand
TAAAATGCATCTAATTAATAAAATCAACTGAAGAAATAAAAAATACAGAAATAAACTAATATTATTCTGTCTAACATGTGCTTCATGTATTAAAGAAAATAAGTGCGGGTCAGAAACATATGAAAGTAAACGATGAGAGTTGTTATGCTCGTGTGAAGCATTGCTTTAATCAGAAAAGAGTTTCTTTACTCACTCCAGTTTGGACGAGGGTTTGGAGAAGAACTCGTTGTAAAGCTGGTGTTCGTCTTGACACACATGAACCATAAACGCACAGCCGCTGCGCACCTGAAACAACAACAACAGCAATCATCAGAGAAGCTTACAAACGAACACAGCCGCCCGCGCGCGCGAGCGTTTAGGACATCTGGAGCAAAACGGAAAAAAACTACACATACAGAAGTCACATGATCAGCACATGATGTGTGGAAGTAAACCGTCTGATATGAGCAGAAAAACTACACATACAGAAGTCACATGATCAGCACATGATGTGTGGAAGTAAACCGTCTGATATGAGCAGAAAAACTACACATACAGAAGTCACATGATCAGCACATGATGTGTGGAAGTAAACCCGTCTGATATGAGCAGAAAAACTACACATACAGAGGTCACATGATCAGCACATGTGTGGAAGTAAACCCGTCTGATATGAGCAGAAAAACTACACATACAGAGGTCACATGATCAGCTCATGATGTGTGGAAGTAAACCCGTCTGATATGAGCAGAAAAACTACACATACAGAAGTCACATGATCAGCTCATGATGTGTGGAAGTAAACCCGTCTGATATGAGCAGAAAAACTACACATACAGAGGTCACATGATCAGCACATGATGTGTGGAAGTAAACCGTCTGATATGAGCAGAAAAACTACACATACAGAGGTCACATGATCAGCACATGATGTGTGGAAGTAAACCCGTCTGATATGAGCAGAAAAACTACACATACAGGTCACATGATCAGCTCATGATGTGTGGAAGTAAACCGTCTGATATGAGCAGAAAAACTACACATACAGAGGTCACATGATCAGCTCATGATGCGTGGAAGTAAACCGTCTGATATGAGCAGAAAAACTACACATACAGAGGTCACATGATCAGCACATGATGTGTGGAAGTAAACCCGTCTGATATGAGCAGAAAAACTACACATACAGAAGTCACATGATCAGCACATGATGTGTGGAAGTAAACCCGTCTGATATGAGCAGAAAAACTACACATACAGAAGTCACATGATCAGCACATGATGTATAGAAGTAAACCCGTCTGATATGAGCAGAAAAACTACACATACAGAAGTCACATGATCAGCACATGATGTGTGGAAGTAAACCCGTCTGATATGAGCAGAAAAACTACACATACAGAGGTCACATGATCAGCTCATGATGTGTGGAAGTAAACCCGTCTGATATGAGCAGAAAAACTACACATACAGAGGTCACATGATCAGCACATGATGTGTGGAAGTAAACCCGTCTGATATGAGCAGAAAAACTACACATACAGAAGTCACATGATCAGCACATGATGTGTGGAAGTAAACCGTCTGATATGAGCAGAAAAACTACACATACAGAAGTCACATGATCAGCACATGATGTGTGGAAGTAAACCGTCTGATATGAGCAGAAAAACTACACATACAGAGGTCACATGATCAGCTCATGATGTGTGGAAGTAAACCGTCTGATATGAGCAGAAAAACTACACATACAGAGGTCACATGATCAGCACATGATGTGTGGAAGTAAACCATCTGATATGAGCAGAAAAACTACACATCATGAGCTGATCATGTGACTTCTGTATGTGTAGTTTTTCTGCTCATATCAGACGGGTTTACTTCCACACATCATGAGCTGATCATGTGACTTCTGTATGTGTGGAAGTAAACCCGTCTGATATGAGCAGAAAAACTACACATACAGAGGTCACATGATCAGCACATGATGTGTGGAAGTAAACCGTCTGATATGAGCAGAAAAACTACACATACAGAGGTCACATGATCAGCTCATGATGTGTGGAAGTAAACCGTCTGATATGAGCAGAAAAACTACACATACAGAAGTCACATGATCAGCACATGATGTGTGGAAGTAAACCCGTCTGATATGAGCAGAAAAACTACACATACAGATGTCACATGATCAGCACATGATGTGTGGAAGTAAACCGTCTGATATGAGCAGAAAAACTACACATACAGAGGTCACATGATCAGCTCATGATGTGTGGAAGTAAACCCGTCTGATATGAGCAGAAAAACTACACATACAGAGGTCACATGATCAGCACATGATGTGTGGAAGTAAACCGTCTGATATGAGCAGAAAAACTACACATACAGAAGTCACATGATCAGCTCATGATGTGTGGAAGTAAACCGTCTGATATGAGCAGAAAAACTACACATACAGAGGTCACATGATCAGCACATGATGTGTGGAAGTAAACCGTCTGATATGAGCAGAAAAACTACACATACAGAAGTCACTGATCAGCTCATGATGTATAGAAGTAAACCCGTCTGATATGAGCAGAAAAACTACACATACAGAAGTCACATGATCAGCACATGATGTGTGGAAGTAAACCGTCTGATATGAGCAGAAAAACTACACATACAGAAGTCACATGATCAGCACATGATGTGTGGAAGTAAACCCGTCTGATATGAGCAGAAAAACTACACATACAGAAGTCACTGATCAGCTCATGATGTATAGAAGTAAACCCGTCTGATATGAGCAGAAAAACTACACATACAGAGGTCACATGATCAGCTCATGATGTATAGAAGTAAACCCGTCTGATATGAGCAGAAAAACTACACATACAGATGTCACATGATCAGCACATGATGTGTGGAAGTAAACCGTCTGATATGAGCAGAAAAACTACACATACAGAGGTCACATGATCAGCTCATGATGTGTGGAAGTAAACCCGTCTGATATGAGCAGAAAAACTACACATACAGAGGTCACATGATCAGCACATGATGTGTGGAAGTAAACCGTCTGATATGAGCAGAAAAACTACACATACAGAAGTCACATGATCAGCTCATGATGTGTGGAAGTAAACCGTCTGATATGAGCAGAAAAACTACACATACAGAGGTCACATGATCAGCACATGATGTGTGGAAGTAAACCCGTCTGATATGAGCAGAAAAACTACACACACAGAAGTCACATGATCAGCTCATGATGTGTGGAAGTAAACCGTCTGATATGAGCAGAAAAACTACACATACAGAGGTCACATGATCAGCACATGATGTGTGGAAGTAAACCGTCTGATATGAGCAGAAAAACTACACATACAGAAGTCACATGATCAGCTCATGATGTGTGGAAGTAAACCGTCTGATATGAGCAGAAAAACTACACATACAGAGGTCACATGATCAGCACATGATGTATAGAAGTAAACCCGTCTGATATGAGCAGAAAAACTACACATACAGAAGTCACATGATCAGCACATGATGTGTGGAAGTAAACCGTCTGATATGAGCAGAAAAACTACACATACAGAAGTCACATGATCAGCACATGATGTGTGGAAGTAAACCCGTCTGATATGAGCAGAAAAACTACACATACAGAAGTCACTGATCAGCTCATGATGTATAGAAGTAAACCCGTCTGATATGAGCAGAAAAACTACACATACAGAGGTCACATGATCAGCTCATGATGTGTGGAAGTAAACCGTCTGATATGAGCAGAAAAACTACACATACAGAGGTCACATGATCAGCTCATGATGTGTGGAAGTAAACCGTCTGATATGAGCAGAAAAACTACACATACAGAAGTCACATGATCAGCACATGATGTGTGGAAGTAAACCGTCTGATATGAGCAGAAAAACTACACATACAGAAGTCACATGATCAGCACATGATGTGTGGAAGTAAACCGTCTGATATGAGCAGAAAAACTACACATACAGAGGTCACATGATCAGCACATGATGTGTGGAAGTAAACCGTCTGATATGAGCAGAAAAACTACACATACAGAAGTCACATGATCAGCACATGATGTGTGGAAGTAAACCGTCTGATATGAGCAGAAAAACTACACATACAGAAGTCACATGATCAGCACATGATGTGTGGAAGTAAACCGTCTGATATGAGCAGAAAAACTACACATACAGAGGTCACATGATCAGCACATGATGTGTGGAAGTAAACCGTCTGATATGAGCAGAAAAACTACACATACAGAAGTCACATGATCAGCACATGATGTGTGGAAGTAAACCGTCTGATATGAGCAGAAAAACTACACATACAGAGGTCACATGATCAGCTCATGATGTGTGGAAGTAAACCGTCTGATATGAGCAGAAAAACTACACATACAGAGGTCACATGATCAGCACATGATGTGTGGAAGTAACCCGTCTGATATGAGCAGAAAAACTACACATACAGAAGTCACATGATCAGCACATGATGTGTGGAAGTAAACCGTCTGATATGAGCAGAAAAACTACACATACAGAAGTCACATGATCAGCACATGATGTGTGGAAGTAACCCGTCTGATATGAGCAGAAAAACTACACATACTGAAGTCACATGATCAGCTCATGATGTGTGGAAGTAAACCGTCTGATATGAGCAGTAGGGCAGACTGTGGATCCCTCACCAGAGCGCAGTGGTCCTTGTTGTTCTGGCTGGTGAGATCTGTGATGCTGGAGTTTATACTGGGACTGAGCAGAAGCTCCCTCTGCTCCAGATAACACTGATGAACCTCATCCAGCAGCTGCTGATACCTGCCAGACACACACAGTCACGAGCAGCACCATTCATGACATGTCAAAATACATACTCAAATCAAATACAACACAAAAGTACATTTTACAATAAAATGAGAATAAATTACAAAATAAAAAATAACGTTTAAAACATAGAACTTATAATATATAATGTATACTTTTAATAAATGCATATGTAAACTAAAACATAAAATAAATTAAATTGCATAAAATAAATACATACAAATTATAAATGATTATAATTAAAAATAAACAAACCAAAAAATGTAAAAACAATAAAATAGAATGAAAACAAATTAATTAGTTAATTAACAAATACAAATTAAATTACATAAAATAAATACATACAAATTATAAATGAACAAAATTAAAAAAATATATATTATAAAACAATTAAATATAATTAAAATAAATCAATTAATAACAAATAAAAATTACATTACATAAAATAAATACAAATTATAAATGAACAAAATTACAAATAACTAGATACAAACAAACTGAAATGAATAAAACCAATGTAAACAAATTAATTAATAACAAATACAAAAAAAATATTATAAAATAAATATTATTCTATTCATGAAGTGTTTCATGGAGTAAAGAAAATAATTTGGGGTCAGAATAAAACTACAGTAAATGAAAGTGTTTTCATATCTAGGTGAACGGTCTCCAGTTTCATGACAAGTTTGGGAACAAGAAGATCCAAAACAGGGTTATTATAGTTATCAAAAACTGAAACTACAATAAACAACATTAAAATAATAAATAAAAGAAAAAATTAAACAACATTCATTAATTTAATTTAGTGGTTACACGATTTAAATGTAAAAAATAAATAAAAATATGTTCTCAGACATTATGCATTATGCATGTGCATAGAAATGAATCAATAAAAATAAAAATAAATCAAAACATTCTCATAACTCACTCCGGGATTCTGTCCGACCGCTGTTCAACTTGTTCAATGAGCCTCTGAAACAAACAAACAATACAAACAAAAAGAAAAATCACAAAAATTACATATTAAAATATATTTTATAATGTGTATATCATTTGATATTACTGAATTGCTGAATTATGGAGGAGCCGGTCTGGTGTCGAAGGAGTCGTACCCGGACTTTGGGTGCCGCTGCTCTGAACTTCACATAGTAGAGCGTGAAGGCGTTGTCTGCGTTCGGAGCGCCCAGCGGGTCCTGCTCGGGTCACATTCAATAAACAGAGCAGAAATCATACAATCATCTGTGATCTGATCATCGGCTGAGCTGATATTACACGCACCCTTCTGCTGAGCTGAGCCGTGAGGTTCTGCAGGGTGCTGACCGCGTGGCTCCGGATGAGGAGCATGGCTCTGGACAGACACTGCTTGAATTTGCTCAGATACACTGGGTAGTCTTTAAAATGTGGCTGAAAGCAAGAAATATGAGGATAATGCAAGTGTGAACGACTGTACTGGAACGCTGTAGCAAGCGTTTGGCTTACATGTGACGAGACGTATTCTATGCATTCGTCTAGTTTAGAGAGCATCGGGACGAATCCCTCGCTGTTCACTGACACTGTGAGGGAGTTCAGTTTCTACAGGTGGGATAGATCGGATTAATAAAAGACAACGAATGCATGATCAACTCATTCTGGAAACAGCAGCAGAGCAGTACCGTGTTTATGTTTTCCAGTTCATTAAAATATGAGAGTTTCTCTTGGATGCTCTCAGCCAGATCCACCAGCTCGGACTGTCGACAGAAGACAAATATACAGCATTTATCAGCCTGCATGCTTTAATCACACGCACGGACAATTTATTTATACTGTTATAATGACAATTACGTTCCTATTCAGATGTTTTAGAGTCTCTTCTGCTCACTACGGATGGATTTATTTGATACAGTAAAAATTTTGAAATATTATTACAATTTAAAATAGCTGTTTTCTATGTGATTATGTGTTAAACTGTAATTTATTTCTGTGTATTTTCAGCATCATTACTGCACTCTTCAGTGTCACATGATCTTCAGAAATCATAATAATATACTGATTTACTGCTCAAGAAACATTTCTGATTATTATCAATGTTAAAAACAGTCGTGCTGCACAATATTTTTGTGGAAACGATGATGCATTATATTTTTCAGGATTCACAGATTAATAGAAACTTCAAAAGAACAGCATTTATTAGAAATAGAAATATACTGTGACATTATAAATGTCTTTACTGTCACTTTTGACCAAACTGAATACTTTCCCCAAACTTTTGAATATTAGTGAATCACGATTTCCATAAAAATATTGAGCAGCACAACTGCTTCTAACATTGATAATAATCAGAAATGTTTCTTGAGCAGTATATTATTATGATTTCTGAAGATCATGTGACACTGAAGACTGCAGTAATGATGCTGAAAATACACAGAAATAAATGACAGTTTAACTTGTATTCAGAGAGAAAACGGTTCTTCTACATAGTAATATTATTTCACTATTGTACAGTATTTTCAGTCACATTAATGTCAGCTGGAGTGAGCAGAAGAGTGTATATAACGTGCATCAGACCTGCTCCTTCAGCAGCTGTTCACAGGCCTCGTGAAGCGTTCCTGTTTTTGTGGACACAAAGAGGTACTGCTTCTGCAGAGAGTCCAGACGCTCCAGCGCAGCGTTCACGTCCGTCAGTATAGCGTCGCACTGATCCTGATAGCCGTTCAGAACAAGCCGGGTCTTCCTGCGGAGGAAAGCACCATTCCTCTGAGCAAACATCAGCAGGGCAATAACGCCGTTGTGATAAACACCCAGAAGAACGAGCACAGTCATTTGTGCTGCTACCTTTAAAAGGACACTTGACAGGATACGGTTTTAATTCTTATTACACTCACTATGATGTATGCAAATTCTCATGTATTATAATATCATGCAAGTTTTTCTTAATCAAATGTGACCATGGAGCACAAAAGCAGTCATAAGCAGCACAGGTATATTTGTAGCAATAGCCAACAATACATTGTATGAGTTAAACATATACATTTTTATTTTATGCCAAAAATCATTAGGATGTTAAGATCATGTTCCATGAAGATATTTAGTAAATTTCCTACCATAAATATATCAAAACTTCATTTTTGATTAGTAATATGCATTGCTAAGAACTTCATTTGGACAATTTTAAAGATGATTTTCTCTATATTTAGATTTTTTGCACCCTCAGATTCCAGATTTACAAATATTGTCCGATCATAATAAACCATAAATCAATGGAAAGATGATTTATTCAGATTTCGAACGGACCCGTATGGCTGGTTTTGTGGTCCAGGGTCACATATAGACATGAACACACACCTGTACTTCGAAGCTTCTTCCTGATCCATCTGAACCTGCAGCTTCGAGAACCAGGAGAAAAACTGACAGACAGATGATGTCATTAGTCATGTGATGATGATGACGTCCTTCATCTTGTGTACAATAGATACAAAAACCAAACAAACTAGTCTGTGAAGAATTTCATTCATTAAATGTATGTAATACTTAATCACTTTACTTCCCTACAATGATTTTTTTAAATACTAGGTATTTAGATGGGTGTGTGGGTGTGTGTGTGTGTGTGTGTGTGGATGCGTGTGTGGGTGTGTGTGTGTGTGTGGGTGTGCGTGGGTGCATGTGTGTGTGTGTCTGTCTGTCTGTGTGTGTGGGTGTGTCTGTGTCTGTGTCTGTGTGTGGGGGGGGTGAGTGTGTGTGTGTGAGTGTGTGTGTGTGTGTCTGTCTGTCTATCTGTCTGTTTGTCTGTCTGTGCGTGCGTGCATGTGTGTGTGCGCGCATGTGTGTGTGTGTGTGTGTGTGTGTGTCTCTGTGTGTGTGTGTGTGCATGTGCGTGTGTGTGTGTGTGCATGTGCGTGTGTCTGTCTGTCTGTCTGTCCGTCCGTGCGTGCGTGCGTGCGCGTCTGTTTGTGCGTGCGCGTCTGTCTCTGTGTGTGTGTGTCTCTCTGTGTGTGTGTGTGTGTGTGTGTGTGTGCGTGTGCATGTGTGTGTGTGTGTGCGTGTGTGTGTGTGTGTGCGTGCGTGCGCGCGTGCGTGTACATTAGTCTGACCTGCTGAGCCGTCTCGATCCGCTGGTTCTCCAGCTCCAGCATCTGAAAGCCCAGCTGAAGCACCTCCTCCGTGGACTCGGGCAGAGTCGCTGTGAACGTGGAGCGCAGAGAGCGAGACGTCAGGCTGCAGATGTCCTCGATGGGCAGCTGAGGAAACATTCAGAGCAGCATCACCATCTCATTCCCTCTCCAAACACCAACACTAATGATTAAGAGCAGTGGTGTAGCGGAGAGTATACGATGCACATCGTTCACTCGTCGTGTCCTGCACTAGCCAAATCAGGACAGTCCAGCATATGAGTAACTAATGTGAAGAAATGCAGATATTCCCAAAACATCCAGTAAAAGACAGTGATGCGGTCAGGAGCGAGACCGAAACGGCCTAACTTAGTGACGACGTGCAAGAATCCAGCTATCGCTGCAGCCAAAGCGGTCTCTAATAAAACGAACTCGCTGAATAAAACGAACCGTGAAGACATGATTGAGACAATATATGGTCTGTGTGTGTTTCTCAAATCATCTCCAGGTAATAAAACACATCTGATTCTGAATAACGCAGTGCTAATTGTGCATTTATTACACTTGGCAATAGATACTAGGCTATAAATAAATATTCTGTCTTATTCTGTGATCAAAATTGGGGAAAAAACAGTATATAGGCTAAACAAATCAAAAATTGTCATTAGGAAAAATATGATCAATGATTGGTTATTGTCCACCAATGTAGCCTATTTGATTTCTCAGCCCATTAAAAGCAAGAGGTTATAATTAATTAATAATAACCGTAATAAAACCTGTTAATTAGACAAAAAAAGTTATTATATTTGAGATTTTGGTCTCCTTAACTTCTGAAATGATTGAGAATCATAATTTTTATTTGTTTTAAATAGAATTACAATTCTGAACAGACAAAACAGCATGTCATTTACTAGCGGAGCTGACAAAATGTCAGTTGATGCAGTCTATTTATAGATTTATTTTCATTTAGGGCTGCACAATTAATCACATTTCTAATCGCAATTACAATTACGTAATCTTTCAAAATCCACTTATGATATTCGATGTGTTCTTTTCTTTCTGCATGTTATCTTAATAGGATTTTTCCATTGTTTAAATTTTAGTATAGCACTATAAAGCCATGCATATTTGTACTTTTTATTTAAAGAAGAAACAATCCAGTGTATATTTCACATTTGAGGCGACTATAGAAGAAATAAAAGTTCAGTTAGTGTTTTTCATCTAAAAATCTGGCATGCAGTCGCTTCAAACAAAGGTATAAAGATCATTCAGTGTAAATTGTGATAGTCTTAATTAATAAATCGCAATTACAATTTCAAGGGAATATATGACAGTTATGATTTTTGTCATAATCGTGCAGCCCCATTTTAATATTTTATTTTTTCTCCAGGGCCTCAGATTGAAAGCCACAGGAGTTCTGCAGGCCAAGAAGTTCGCAAACCCTGGTTAAACTAACTTTAGCAGGTTAAGCTTTATTAATTCGTCTGTGTTGTTTAGCTAGACTGGCTCATTTGCATACTGAATGGATTACATACGTGGCACCCGTCCACACAATAACAGATCATAAGCCACTAACTCCCCCTCTCCTAACCAGCCAGACGAGGGTCTGAACAGACCGAGTGCTCATCCTAGTGCACTACAGAGCAGAAGTGTGTAGAAACGAGGAGTGTGTTTGTGTGTTAGCAGACACAGGCTAAGTTACCCTACGCTCACCTCGGCGGGGAGAAGCGTGACTTCTGCGGCTGCGCGGATCTCGAGGATCGCGTCCGTCTGTTTCTCCGTTAACGGAGCCATGGGATCCCCGCGACGGTCCCAGTGTGACAGTTTCTCCCGAGTTTCCTTATCAGTGAGCTCCGGGAGACTCTGCTCTGTGGACGACGCCATCATTGCCAACAACAATCGACGTCACCTAAACGGAAGCTTCTTCCGGGTTGGGCGGGGTTAGGAAGCAGGCAACCAATCAATGAAGCGCTATCACTTCCGGATAATAATAATAATAATAAAACTACCTCAACCAGACTGCATTCAATTTTAGACATACATTAAAATGTAAACACAACTAAAATAATTAGAGACGTTTTGTAAAGAAACTCAAACGTATTAGTTTTGTTTTCCTATATACAGAGTCTAACTGTGCTATATATTTTAAGTATGAATAATTAATAACAACGAATGTATTTGTTTGTGTGTGTGTGACTGTGTATGTATGTATATATATATATATTAATTCTTTAAATAAATAGCACATAAGTTAGGCAAATATATATATATATATATATATATAGATATTTAACATTGATATTTTGTAATTTTTGTCTAACTTTATTTTCTGAATGATTACCACACACACACACACACACACACACACACACGATTTAACTCTCTAACTGCTACTGTAAAAGCTTTAAACTGCATTACATTGTTTAGCTTTGATCTTCTTTAATATTTCAATCTTCCACTGTACTCTATAAATATCTGAATATTTTGGAGAATCATAATATTGATCATATTTAAAGGCAAGAATTCACAACGGAAATGGGACAAGCAATTTTATTATTCCAGGGCAGGACATCATTCACACATTTTTTTTAATTCAGAAAAAAATTATAATATTCTGAATACAAAATATAACTGTAACGCTGTACATTGAAGCATTTTCCAGAAAAGGGCAAAAAGCTATGTTTATTCTAAAGAGTGAACCAATCAAACTCATGCATAAAGTGCAGTAGGTGCTACTCAGTCTGCAACATACAAGATATTTCTAACAAAAGCATTCGTTTAACTGATTGTGACAGATTTACTAAATGTTTAACTAGCATCCCTTTGTGCTTTTGATCGGTGGAACCTAACCAAACCTCAGTGTGACGATGAAAACATCCCAGAACAGATCGATTTCAGGATATATTCATACTTTGGCCTTTCTCCTTCCATGTCCATGTCACGTGATGAGCAGGCCAGCGCAGGGAGACCAAACCCATCCTGAAATTAAATTCATCTAATTAAACGTCACAGTTTTCTTACACAATTACAGGGTTAAAGGCCCGATACTTAGAAAAAGTGCACGTACAATATATGGCTCTGTTCAGAATGGCATACTACCATACTATTTCTGCAGTACACTAAGTTTACTGTACACACTATGCTCATTTTCTGTCAGCAAAATAGAATTTAATATCTGCATGACCCTCCAAAATACAATTAGAGAGCATAGAAAAACTACAAGTATACACTACAGGTCAAAAGATTGGCATGATTAAGATCATTTGTGCTGCGTCCCAAATCGCCTAATTATATACTATACCCTAAAAGTATGAACTCAATCATCTTGTCTCAGTTAACATCATCCACATTTCATTTAATTTGATTTCCGACCGTACTGAAGAGAAATTAGGAAGCACATGGTGTCTTTCATGCCTTAACTCGGCTCATGTATTTGCATAATGATGCATTTAAAAGTTAAACACCAAACGTATCATTATAAAAGTTCACAGTGTTGCTGCAGATGAAATATAACGTGGATAACATTACATAAATATAATTTCATCAGGTTAGATTATTTATCACTCAAATCCCTTTCTCTACCCGTCAGTCGGTCGCGCATATCCGCCATTTTTGTAGTTTTTAAACACTTTTTATGCGTGATTGTAGTTCTAATCGAATCATCATCCACCGCGCAATGTGTTGTGGGCAATATTAGCCGTTAGAGTGTGCATCGATCCAATTCTGACCGGAAGTAGTGGACCATCTGTGGCATACTTTTTTAAACATACTATGATTTGGGACATACTAGTTATATTTTCTAATACTATTTAGGACGGAAATGATGCGTATTGGGACGCAGCACAAGTCTCTTCTGCTCAGCAAGGCTGCATTTATTTGATCAAAAGTACAGTAAAATTGTGAAATATTTTTACAATTTAAAATAACTGTCTTCTATGTGAATCTATGTTAAATGTGATTTATTCATGTGATCAAAGCGGAATTTATTTGATCAAAAACGGAAATATTATTACTATTTAAAATAGATATTTTCTATGTGGATGTGTGTTAAACTGTAATTTATTTCTGTGATGCGCAGCTGTATATACTGCAGTCTTCAGTGTCACATGATCTTCAGAAATCATAATAATATGCTGATTATTCCCCTGCTACTCAAAGTAAGTACACTGCGCAGTACTCAGTATGTAGTAGGCTAGTATTCCATTCCGAACACAGTAAATGTTCCGGGAGCGGTCTACCAGCGGAGCACAGGAGCGTTTGATAGTGATATAGAGGAAGAACGACAGGAAATCATGTGACTGATGATTGTGGTGTTTGTACAAGATCTTACACAGACTGTAAGTCATACTAAAAACCCTAAAGATGAGTAAATAAAGTGACTCGAGGTGCATGAGTCATAAATAATCATCAACTATTAGGATTCAAGGTGCTTAATTATGGGATGTAGGTGAAGCCATGTACAGTATATGCTCTGTTAGTGAAACCGGGATCATTATAATGGACTTTTCCTATGATTTCGGTCCAGTTCTGCAGGTTTTTAGAGCCTGGTTTACACCTGATGTTAACTAGCGGTCAGGAGAGACACATCGCTGTTGTTTTTAAAAAAATATGCTGGATTATTTCAGCCAAAAATAATAATTTGCTGCATGTGTCCTCGGCCTCAGGTCATCAGAAGAGTAGATGAGTTTGTTTCCTCATCAGGTTTGGAGAAATGTGTCTCTGCATCAGTGTCTCAGTAATGGATGCTCTGCAGTGAATGGGTGCCGTCAGGAATGAGAGTCTGATAAAAACATCACAATAATCCACAGTCCATCAGTTAACATCTGGAGAAGACAAAAGATTAAACTAATCCAGCATTAAGACGTTTTTAACTTCAAACTTTCTTCCAGCTAAAATATGACTCCATAATCCATAATATAAAATTATTTATGAATACTGTTAATGGGATTTTAACTAACCCTAGGAAATGATTGTTGTGCTATAATTGGTGATGTTATTGTTAGCTAATACAATTTTTGTTAATTAAAATGATTCTGAAATAAAGTGTAATTATTATGTAAGGAAATTCAAACTAATTAAAATACAAAAATTGGAAATGCTGACTGAAATATGTTTAATTTAAAAGTACTTAAATGAATAAAACCGAAACAAAAACATTTAATATGATTAAATAATTAATAAATCAAATTTAAACAAAGAAAATGAGAAATGCTGCCTTGGTAACTAACTGAAATAAGTTGAGTATTAAAATTACTAAAACTAAAATGGAAATATATTTTATTATTATAATTGTTTTAATATAAAAAAGCTAAGCAAAAATATAAAAACAACAATAAAAAATGTATAAAATCATATAAGAAAATTACAAAAATTAGGGAGAATAAACAAAAAAATTTAATATAAAAATTAAAACTGAACAAAATTTAATTAGACGCTAGTTCAAAATAATAATAATCCATAATAACTCTTCTGTTCTGAATCAGGAGAGAAATCTGCAGATCAAGCAGCGTTTACAAGACAAACCAGCTCTAAACACATGCGTGGCTGGATTTTGATGTGAGAGATGACAGCAGATGAGATATTTTCATTGGAGGAAGAGTTATTATGGATTATGGATGGACTGTGGATTATTGTGATGTTTTTATCAGACTCTCATTCTGACGGCACCCATTCACTGCACAGCATCCATTGCTGAGACACATTTCTCTAAACCTGATGAAGAAACAAACTCCTCCTGATCTTGGATGACCTGAGAGTGAGCACATGTTCAGCAAACTCAGATTTGGTCCGAACTCTTCCTCTGACCAGCAGGTGTACCGGAGGAGCGTTCAGTCGCGCGGGTCGCTGATCTCTAAGTGGTCCGGGATGGGGAGCCCCGTGAGGACGGTCAAGCACTTGTTCCACACGCTGAAGACGGGACAGATGGGCTGAGAGAAGGCGATGTCGAAGGTGTACAGGTGCTGTGTTCCAGCGGCGTCGTAAAACGCCAGAGAGCCGGAGTCGTAGTCCAGCAGGACGCCCAGACGCCGCATGTGAGGAGACGGCTCGATCGGGAACTCTTTACTGTTGTGACGCACGGCCCACGAGGTGTTGCAGCGGCTCAGTACCCATGATGCCGAGTCCTTACCGACCCAGCCGTGCTTGGGAGCCGATTTGTAGGCGATGCCGACAGCAAACCTAGAAAGAATTAGAGAGGTTATACATTTACACATTCTACCGGTCAATTGTTTGGAATAATTCAGATGTTTTTAATGATTTAGAGTCTCTTCTGCTCACCAAAGTGGTTTTTATGTGATCAAAAATACTGTAAAATTGTGAAATATTATTATGATTTAAAATAATTTTTTTCTATGTGGATGTATGTTAAACTGTAATTTATTTCTGTGTATTTTCAGCATAATTACTCCAGTTTTCAGTGTCACATGATCTTCAGAAATCATAATAATATACTGCTCAAGAAACATTTCTGATTATTATCAATGTTGAAAACAATTGTGCTGATTAATATTTTTGTGGAAACTGTGATACACTTTATTTTTTTAGAATTCACAGATGAACATAAAATTCAAAAGTACAGCATTTATTTGATCATATGCATACATTTATGTACTTATCGTTATTAAGTTTAAAAAATACATTTAAAATTTCCTGCAAAATCTTCAGATTTATACAAACATATATTATTGTTAAAAATGAATACAATATTATTATTTATATATTACGATTAGTGCTGTCAAATGATTAATCACATCCGAAATAAAAGTTTTTGTTTAAAATAATATATATATATATATATGTGTGCTGTGTATATTATGTATATATAAATACAAACACATGCATGTATATATTTCAGAAAAATGCTGTTTATATATTAATTATATCTATATAAAATATTAATTATATAAATATAAATTTATACATGTACATATTTTCAAAATGTATACTGAATGTGTGTGTATTTATATATACATAATAAATATACACAGAACACATACATATATATTATGTAAACAAAAACTTATTTCGGATGTGATTAATCGTGATTTATCGGTTGACAGCATTAATTATGATTATACATCAACTTTCTGTGGATACTGAATGGATTTTAACTCCAGGAACTGTTAATTAAAACTATTTTTATTATTTTAAATACAAGTAAAAATATAAATATTAGATGAAGAACAAACTTTAAAAACTGAATTTGTTTTACAAATGCTGCCTTGCCAACTAACTGAAATAAAATAAAATATTAATATATTTAATAATAATAATAATACAAAATGCTCTTTTGGCAACTAACTGAAATAAGTTTAATTTTGATGGACTAAAATGAAATTTAATATTACATGAACCTACAATGTACAAAAAATTTTTTTAAATAATAATAATAATAATTAAAAATTCTCTTTTGGCAACTAACTGAAATAAATACATTTAAATTGAAGTGCAAAAAATACTATAAGTTAAACAGAAATATAAATAAATTAAATATGATGAAAAAATTCAATATATGTATTAATTAAATTAAAATATAAGTACCGTCAAAAAATGTTAAGTAAACTATAAATGTTAATATAAATATAAACAAAATCAAAAACTAATAAATATGATGAAAGCACATAACATTTTCTAAAAAATAAAATAAAAAATAAAAAAATGAAATTATAAACATACAAGCTAATTCAAAACAGTAATAAATAATATGCTAATATATAAATAATACTAAATAAACCCTGCCTCTTTTCCAATATATTGTTATGTGACAAAACATCATCATCATAATCACTACATTTTAATAAGACAAGGAAGCTGTGCAAAATATGTCTTAAGTCTTAAGTCGCTGGAGTATATTTGTAGCAATAGCCAAAAATACATTGTATGGGTCAAAATTATAGATTTTTCTTTTATTCACAAAATCATTAGGATATTAAGATCATGTTCCATGAAGATATTTAGTAAATTTCCTACCATAAATATATCAAAACTTAATTTTTGATTAGTGATATGCATTGCTAAGAACTTCATTTGAACAACTTTAAAGGTGATTTTCTCAATATTTAGATTTTTTTGCATCCTCAGATTTAAGATTTTCAAATATTGTCCAAACCATACATGAATGGAAAGATGATTTATTCAGACTTCAGATGATGTATAAATCTTATGACTGGTCACGTGTGTGTTCTGACACGGCTCTGTGAGCGTTTACCACGTGCTTCCTCCGATCAGAATCTCCCAGTAATGGCGTCCGCTGTCGATGAACACGTTCCCCGTCACGCCGTAGTTCCCCGTGCTGCCGAAGCGGTCCTGAGCCTGGCTCTTCATCGACGAGGCTTCGTCCCGCTCCACCGTCAGACTGTCATGTGACACCTTCAGCTTCCTGTGGGCCGACTTTGGGTCGAGCTTAAACGGCTGACCTGCCAATCACAAACAATCACAGCTCACTGAACGAGCACACTAATTACTTCATTAATACAGCTCAAATACTAGATTAATACCATCATTCATTATTAGATTCACTTGCATGAAAATTAGAAACGGACTGAACTGAAATACATTTAAGTTGAAGTACTAAACTTGATAAAGCTATAACTGAAATAAAAATAAATAAAATATAAATATTAAAAAAATCTGAAATAAATTTACTATAAGGTCAAAGACATGAAAATAAAAGACAAAACTAAAACTATTAAAAATTGAATTTAATTAATACATTCAAATAAAATAAAGCTATAAGAAATTAAATGAAATATTAGATTAAACGTAATTATTTTTTTTTGAAAATTAGATATTTTGTCATAGCAACTAACTTAAGAAGCTGAAATAAAATAAAATAAATATTAGATAAAAAACCTAAACTTTAAAAAAAAAAACATGAAAATTAGAAATGTTTCCATGGCAACTAATTGAATTGAAATATGTTTAAGTTGAAGTACTAAAATTAATAAAACTAATACTGAAATAAATAAATAAATTAAAGGTCAAAGTTACTAAACATAATAAAAAACTACTAAACTATTAAAAAAAAATATTTAATTAATTGAAATGAAGCTGAAATAAAATAAAATATAGTATAAGAAGCTGAATCAAATCAAATAAATATTATATGAAAAACCTAAACTTAAAAAAAAATGAAACAAGAAATTTTCCATGACAACTAATTGAATTGAAATATGTTTAATGTGAAGTAATACAATTAATAAAACTAAAACAGAAAAAAAAAATTACACCTAAATATAAAAAGAGTATAAGAATATGAATAAAAATGAGAGCTGATCATATGAAGTGCTGAGTCGATGTGAAATCACTCAGTGTTGTGTCGTGATCTGAAGATATTAATGAATATAAAACTGAACATATGAAGTGTTGAGTCGATGTGAAATCACTCAGTGTCGTGATCTGAAGATATTAATGAATATAAAACTGAACATATGAAGTGTTGAGTCGATGTGAAATCACTCAGTGTTGTGATCTGAAGATATTAATGAATATAAAACTGAACATATGAAGTGTTGAGTCGATGTGAAATCACTCAGTGTTGTGATCTGAAGATATTAATGAATATAAAACTGAACATATGAAGTGTTGAGTCGATGTGAAATCACTCAGTGTTGTGATCTGAAGATATTAATGAATATAAAACTGAACATATGAAGTGTTGAGTCGATGTGAAATCACTCAGTGTTGTGATCTGAAGATATTAATGAATATAAAACTGAACATATGAAGTGTTGAGTCGATGTGAAATCACTCAGTGTTGTGATCTGAAGATATTAATGAATATAAAACTGAACATATGAAGTGTTGAGTCGATGTGAAATCACTCAGTGTTGTGATCTGAAGATATTAATGAATATAAAACTGAACATATGAAGTGTTGAGTCGATGTGAAATCACTCAGTGTTGTGTCTGTGATCTGAAGATATTAATGAATATAAAACTGATCATATGAAGTGTTGAGTCGATGTGAAATCACTCAGTGTTGTGTCGTGATCTGAAGATATTAATGAATATAAAACTGAACATATGAAGTGTTGAGTCGATGTGAAATCACTCAGTGTCGTGATCTGAAGATATTAATGAATATAAAACTGAACATATGAAGTGTTGAGTCGATGTGAAATCACTCAGTGTCGTGATCTGAAGATATTAATGAATATAAAACTGAACATATGAAGTGTTGAGTCGATGTGAAATCACTCAGTGTTGTGTTGTGATCTGAAGATATTAATGAATATAAAACTGAACATATGAAGTGTTGAGTCGATGTGAAATCACTCAGTGTCGTGATCTGAAGATATTAATGAATATAAAACATATGAAGTGTTGAGTCGATGTGAAATCACTCAGTGTTGTGTCGTGATCTGAAGATATTAATGAATATAAAACTGAACATATGAAGTGTTGAGTCGATGTGAAATCACTCAGTGTTGTGTTGTGATCTGAAGATATTAATGAATATAAAACTGAACATATGAAGTGTTGAGTCGATGTGAAATCACTCAGTGTCGTGATCTGAAGATATTAATGAATATAAAACTGAACATATGAAGTGTTGAGTCGATGTGAAATCACTCAGTGTTGTGTTGTGATCTGAAGATATTAATGAATATAAAACTGAACATATGAAGTGTTGAGTCGATGTGAAATCACTCAGTGTTGTGTCGTGATCTGAAGATATTAATGAATATAAAACTGAACATATGAAGTGTTGAGTCGATGTGAAATCACTCAGTGTCGTATAAAACTGATCTGAAGATATTAATGAATATAAAACTGAATATGAAGTGTTGAGTCATATCACTCAGTGTCGTGTTGTGAAGTATTAATGTTAAAACTGAACATATGTGTTGAGTCGATGTGAAATCACTCAGTGTTGTGTCGTGATCTGAAGATATTAATGAATATAAAACTGAACATATGAAGTGTTGAGTCGATGTGAAATCACTCAGTGTCGTGATCTGAAGATATTAATGAATATAAAACTGAACATATGAAGTGTTGAGTCGATGTGAAATCACTCAGTGTTGTGTCGTGATCTGAAGATATTAATGAATATAAAACTGAACATATGAAGTGTTGAGTCGATGTGAAATCACTCAGTGTCGTGATCTGAAGATATTAATGAATATAAAACTGAACATATGAAGTGTTGAGTCGATGTGAAATCACTCAGTGTTGTGTCGTGATCTGAAGATATTAATGAATATAAAACTGAACATATGAAGTGTTGAGTCGATGTGAAATCACTCAGTGTCGTGTGATCTGAAGATATTAATGAATATAAAACTGAACATATGAAGTGTTGAGTCGATGTGAAATCACTCAGTGTTGTGTCGTGATCTGAAGATATTAATGAATATAAAACTGAACATATGAAGTGTTGAGTCGATGTGAAATCACTCAGTGTCGTGTTGTGATCTGAAGATATTAATGAATATAAAACTGAACATATGAAGTGTTGAGTCGATGTGAAATCACTCAGTGTTGTGTCGTGATCTGAAGATATTAATGAATATAAAACTGATCATATGAAGTGTTGAGTCGATGTGAAATCACTCAGTGTCGTGTTGTGATCTGAAGATATTAATGAATATAAAACTGAACATATGAAGTGTTGAGTCGATGTGAAATCACTCAGTGTTGTGTCGTGATCTGAAGATATTAATGAATATAAAACTGAACATATGAAGTGTTGAGTCGATGTGAAATCACTCAGTGTTGATCTGAAGATATTAATGAATATAAAACTGAACATATGAAGTGTTGAGTCGATGTGAAATCACTCAGTGTCGTGATCTGAAGATATTAATGAATATAAAACTGAACATATGAAGTGTTGAGTCGATGTGAAATCACTCAGTGTTGTGATCTGAAGATATTAATGAATATAAAACTGAACATATGAAGTGTTGAGTCGATGTGAAATCACTCAGTGTCGTGTCGTGATCTGAAGATATTAATGAATATAAAACTGAACATATGAAGTGTTGAGTCGATGTGAAATCACTCAGTGTTGTGATCTGAAGATATTAATGAATATAAAACTGAACATATGAAGTGTTGAGTCGATGTGAAATCACTCAGTGTTGTGATCTGAAGATATTAATGAATATAAAACTGAACATATGAAGTGTTGAGTCGATGTGAAATCACTCAGTGTCGTGTGATCTGAAGATATTAATGAATATAAAACTGAACATATGAAGTGTTGAGTCGATGTGAAATCACTCAGTGTTGTGATCTGAAGATATTAATGAATATAAAACTGAACATATGAAGTGTTGAGTCGATGTGAAATCACTCAGTGTCGTGATCTGAAGATATTAATGAATATAAAACTGAACATATGAAGTGTTGAGTCGATGTGAAATCACTCAGTGTTGTGATCTGAAGATATTAATGAATATAAAACTGAACATATGAAGTGTTGAGTCGATGTGAAATCACTCAGTGTTGTGTTGTGATCTGAAGATATTAATGAATATAAAACTGAACATATGAAGTGTTGAGTCGATGTGAAATCACTCAGTGTTGTGATCTGAAGATATTAATGAATATAAAACTGAACATATGAAGTGTTGAGTCGATGTGAAATCACTCAGTGTCGTGTCGTGATCTGAAGATATTAATGAATATAAAACTGAACATATGAAGTGTTGAGTCGATGTGAAATCACTCAGTGTTGTGATCTGAAGATATTAATGAATATAAAACTGAACATATGAAGTGTTGAGTCGATGTGAAATCACTCAGTGTCGTGATCTGAAGATATTAATGAATATAAAACTGAACATATGAAGTGTTGAGTCGATGTGAAATCACTCAGTGTTGTGATCTGAAGATATTAATGAATATAAAACTGATCATATGAAGTGTTGAGTCGATGTGAAATCACTCAGTGATATGAAGTGTTGAGTCTGAAATCACTCAGATATTAATGAATATAAAACTGAACATATGAAGTGTTGAGTCGATGTGAAATCACTCAGTGTTGTGATCTGAAGATATTAATGAATATAAAACTGAACATATGAAGTGTTGAGTCGATGTGAAATCACTCAGTGTCGTGATCTGAAGATATTAATGAATATAAAACTGAACATATGAAGTGTTGAGTCGATGTGAAATCACTCAGTGTTGTGATCTGAAGATATTAATGAATATAAAACTGAACATATGAAGTGTTGAGTCGATGTGAAATCACTCAGTGTCGTGTCGTGATCTGAAGATATTAATGAATATAAAACTGAACATATGAAGTGTTGAGTCGATGTGAAATCACTCAGTGTCGTGATCTGAAGATATTAATGAATATAAAACTGAACATATGAAGTGTTGAGTCGATGTGAAATCACTCAGTGTTGTGATCTGAAGATATTAATGAATATAAAACTGAACATATGAAGTGTTGAGTCGATGTGAAATCACTCAGTGTTGTGATCTGAAGATATTAATGAATATAAAACTGAACATATGAAGTGTTGAGTCGATGTGAAATCACTCAGTGTTGTGTCGTGATCTGAAGATATTAATGAATATAAAACTGAACATATGAAGTGTTGAGTCGATGTGAAATCACTCAGTGTTGTGATCTGAAGATATTAATGAATATAAAACTGAACATATGAAGTGTTGAGTCGATGTGAAATCACTCAGTGTTGTGATCTGAAGATATTAATGAATATAAAACTGAACATATGAAGTGTTGAGTCGATGTGAAATCACTCAGTGTTGTGTCGTGATCTGAAGATATTAATGAATATAAAACTGAACATATGAAGTGTTGAGTCGATGTGAAATCACTCAGTGTTGTGATCTGAAGATATTAATGAATATAAAACTGATCATATGAAGTGTTGAGTCGATGTGAAATCACTCAGTGTTGTGATCTGAAGATATTAATGAATATAAAACTGAACATATGAAGTGTTGAGTCGATGTGAAATCACTCAGTGTTGTGATCTGAAGATATTAATGAATATAAAACTGAACATATGAAGTGTTGAGTCGATGTGAAATCACTCAGTGTCGTGATCTGAAGATATTAATGAATATAAAACTGAACATATGAAGTGTTGAGTCGATGTGAAATCACTCAGTGTTGTGATCTGAAGATATTAATGAATATAAAACTGAACATATGAAGTGTTGAGTCGATGTGAAATCACTCAGTGTCGTGATCTGAAGATATTAATGAATATAAAACTGAACATATGAAGTGTTGAGTCGATGTGAAATCACTCAGTGTTGTGATCTGAAGATATTAATGAATATAAAACTGAACATATGAAGTGTTGAGTCGATGTGAAATCACTCAGTGTCGTGATCTGAAGATATTAATGAATATAAAACTGAACATATGAAGTGTTGAGTCGATGTGAAATCACTCAGTGTTGTGATCTGAAGATATTAATGAATATAAAACTGAACATATGAAGTGTTGAGTCGATGTGAAATCACTCAGTGTTGTGATCTGAAGATATTAATGAATATAAAACTGAACATATGAAGTGTTGAGTCGATGTGAAATCACTCAGTGTTGTGATCTGAAGATATTAATGAATATAAAACTGATCGATGTGAAATGAATATTAATGAATATAAAACTGAACATATGAAGTGTTGAGTCGATGTGAAATCACTCAGTGTTGTGATCTGAAGATATTAATGAATATAAAACTGAACATATGAAGTGTTGAGTCGATGTGAAATCACTCAGTGTTGATCTGATCTGAACATATGAAGTGTTGAGTCGATGTGAAATCACTCAGATCTGAAGATATAATGAATATAAAACTGAACATATGAAGTGTTGAGTCGATGTGAAATCACTCAGTGTTGTGATCTGAAGATATTAATGAATATAAAACTGAACATATGAAGTGTTGAGTCGATGTGAAATCACTCAGTGTTGTGATCTGAAGATATTAATGAATATAAAACTGATCATATGAAGTGTTGAGTCGATGTGAAATCACTCAGTGATCTGAAGATATTAATGAATATAAAACTGATCGATGTGAAATCACTCAGTGTTCTGAAGATATTAATGAATATAAAACTGAACATATGAAGTGTTGAGTCGATGTGAAATCACTCAGTGTCCTGAAGACACTCAGTGTGTGATGAACTGATCATATGAAGTGTTGAGTTGATGTGAAATCACTCAGTGTCGTGATCTCTGATCATATGAAGTGTTGAGTCGATCCTGATCATATGAAGTGTTGAGTCGATGTGAAATCACTCAGTGTTGTGTCGTGATCTGAAGATATTAATGAATATAAAACTGATCATATGAAGTGTTGAGTTGATGTGAAATCACTCAGTGTTGTGATCTGAAGATATTAATGAATATAAAACTGATCATATGAAGTGTTGAGTTGATGTGAAATCACTCAGTGTCGTGATCTGAAGGCTGAAAGGCTCACTGTTGGTCTTGAGTTTGGCCGGCGCGCTGCCGCGGCTTCCAGCCTGATTCATGGCCTTCACGAGGAAGATGTACTTGGTGCCGCTCTGCAGGCCGTGAACCGTGTAGTGATTCTGCTTAATGTTGGGCACGATCATCCAGCTGTCCATCGAGTTACACAGACCTGAAACATCACGCACGCTTAACACAATCTGTGAATCATCTGCACGTTTATATTAGAGCAATGCTCACCGTGACCATGTGTACGACATATCCAGCTATTCACAATCATGCCATGGGCCATCTTTCCAAAAGAAATATTCAAGAATTCATTTTTGTTAAAAAAAAATGTTTATTAAAAAAAATGTACTAAAATGTAGTTTGAAAAGTAAATCATAAATCAAAAAATTTATTTCAGACCTAAAATCCTCGAATAATATTGGTGTAAATGAAAATAAAATAAAATTTAATAATACAATTTAATAATAAAATTAAATCAAATACAAGCTAATTCTTCATTTATCCATCAAGACCACAGTGTTTGATAGATGAATAAAGCATCCAAATGAATTGAATTAATGAACTGAAAAAAAGCTGAAAAATAAAATAAAACAAGATAAGATAAAATAAAATAAAATGAAAAAAACCTAAGCTTAAGAATAATGAACTGAAATATGTTTTAAGTTGAAATACTAAAATTAAGGAGAAATAAGCTCCACTTGCTTCTTCGTGAAACTTGTTTCTGATTTTTGCAAACCAAGATGAATGAATATGCGGCAGACACCAGTATAGAAATACTTATAATTCTAGTTTCCTGAAAATACAGAATTGTGTTTGATGCAGGCGCTAGAATTTGGACAATTTTGAAAAGAAATTACATTTTTGTTTATTGTTGCTTTTTTTTATAACTTAAAATATTGAATTTAAATCTTCTGTTGAAATCAGGCAAATATTATATATAATATATATTATATTCAGTATTGTGTTAATTGGATATTTGGAGCTAATGTTGACCCAGTTTAACTTTTTTTTTGCAGAAAAAAAATTGAAAATATAACAAAAAATATAACAAAAAATCAAGTTGCACATTGCAAATAATGCAACTAAAGCTGCAAATAAAATGTCTAATAATGCATAAAGTGGTTGATTTAATATTCTGTAACGTCTCGATGACTCTGTGTTTATTTCTAAGTCACAGGCGATTGGCTGACGAGGCGTTACACCTGGACTAAACCAGCGGGCTTTAAAAGGGACCCGTAGGAACAATGGCGTGCGGGATGGTTGTCTGTTGGTGTTTACACATGAGTCTGCCGGAGAACTCACGGGATAGGGACGTCACCGGAGGAGTTCCCGTTTGGATTCATCTCTCTCTAGATCAGACGTTTGGGTTTTGAGTTTGTTTGGACTGTTGATATTGGTACTACTTACACACACATCACATACACTATTACATTACATGATTTATTTTCTTTATAGCTAAATACATTTTTGTTGAGCAGTGGTTGTGTGCGGCATTGCAGTTTTAGGAAAAGAATTGCAACACATTAATTCTTGCAATCTGAAGATTGAATTGAATTGCATTGAAATGCATGATTTGTTAGCGGTGTTTTGTGGTGCTTTGGCTCTGTGTTCGTCCTCAGATCTGCCGGACACAGCGCTGAATTGTGCTTTAAGTCCACTGTGACCTGATTGACTCAGAAAGCGCTCTCGGTCCCGGAGTATAATCTGCTCTAAGCCACACTTCTACGCTCATACTGAACTCAAACACATATTTCTGGGGGATTTCAAGCTGGATTGTGTTTGCTTTTGTGTTGTAACACCATCCCGGGCCCCTGCAGTGCTTTATAAAGTGCTGGATTCCTAATAAAATCCCAGCGAGGGTTGATTTGATTTCTCGTTTTGCACATAATGACATTACACACGGATACGTGTGTTTGACAGACGGTCATCTGGACCGAGTTTCGGCTCGGTTAGTTTACTGACGACGTTAGCCTGGCTGGTGGAGATGGTATAAGACTGAAATAAAGCTGAATAACAAAACAATGAAGTCAAATAATATTCAATAAAAAACATTAAATGAAATATGCTTTAAGTTGAAGTACTAAAGATAATCAAACTAAATCTGAAATAAAAAATAAATAGAATTTAAATCCAGGAAATAAAATACATTTTACTATGTAATAATAAATAAATACAAATTAGGAGGTAAAAGTCATTAAACGTAAAAAGAAACCTCTAACAATTGATTTAATTAATTGATTGAAATAAAGTTGATATAAGGTTGAAATAAAATAAAATAAAATACAAATTTGATGAAAAACCTAAACGTAAAAAAACATGAGCGGAAATATGTTTTAAGCACTAAAATTAATACAAAAAATAATCAAACTAAAAACGAAATAAAAATAAATAAACGTTAAATATTAATTTATCCATCCAGGAATTCCTAAATAATTTTAGGTCAAAGTCACTAAACAAAGAAAAAAAACATACTAATATTATCAAAAATCGATTTAATTAATTAACTGAAATGAAAATACTAATATCTGATGAAAAACGTAAACTTTAAAAACATGTTGCCATTAAGGATGCACGATATTATCGGACTGATATCGGAATCCGCCGATAATGGCTTTAAATGTAAACATCGGCCTGATATGATAACCGATGCCGATATGTTTTGCCGATTAGAGGAATAGTCTACATTAGCTCACATGTGCTCAGTGTGTGCTAGCGATTAGATCACGCAGCAGTGTGGCTTGTTGTTGAAGCACGGTTTTGTCTGAATGATGATTATCTGACTGTTTTGGATGCTGTTCGGTGTATGAGAGAGGAAACAGTAACAGCAGGTGCAGCGGCAGCCTCCCCCGGGTCCTAATGCCCGTTCGCGAAGGAGATTTAATTCCAAATTCAAGTAAAATACACAAATAACATTTAGACTCTGCTTCTGATTAAATAAAGCCGTAATTGATGCCATAAAATCATGAGTGTGTTTTGATTTAAAAGGTCAGAAGGTATTGCTTACATGAACGAACACTTTTGAATTAAATCATTTTAGATATACTGATTTCTTCATTAATGTGTAATGTGTTATATTATTTAAACAAATTATGAGCTCTAAAATATTTTCAGAATTTGTACAACTCTTTTGCTTTAGAGCATCTACGAATGTTAAATCTTAAAATAAAACGTTAAGGTTACCGTCGCATCTTTTTCTGAAAAAAATGCAGCGATTGATATATATATATAGTTTATTTATAGTAATTTTCAAAGCTTCAATCTCATTATAAAATAACTTCATTGTTGTTTACTTAATTCAAAAAAATAAGTTCTTGTTAAAAACAAAACTAAATTATATTGCTTATATGTGCTTAATTTGCACAAATAATTTGCTTATAATTTCCACACAAAAGGAAATATAGCAGTATCGACATTGGCCAAAATGAGTAAAAAATATGGGCATATCGGATATCGGCAAAAATCCAATATTGTGCATCTCAAGTTGCCATGGCAACTATTTACACTGAAATAAAAACAAATAACAGCTATATATTTATTCATCTATCCATAAAACCCTAAATGATGTTACTATGTGGTCAAAGTCACTAAAAAAGAAGAAAAAATATATACTAAAATGATAACAATTTTTTTTGAATTAATGATTTGAAATAAAGCTGAATTAAAATAAATATAATAAAATTAAGTAATTGATATTAGATATAATATCAAGAGCGGCTTTGGCTCGTTCACTTACTGACGACGTTCGTCTGGCCGGTGGAGATGGTGTACTGCAGCTCGTATGAAACCACGCTGAACTCATCTTCTGATGTCCAGTGAACGCTGATGGTGTCGTGAGACGCCGTGCACAGCTCCTCGCGGATAGTGGGAGCATTCGGAGCTGTGACAGAACACAAAGCATTCAGGTCACACATGTGTAGTGTGTGCTCAAATACTGCATGCAAGAGGCCAGACACACTCTTTCCACATGCAGACACCAAAGCTAATGCATTGCAAATGTGCAAGTGTTGTGCATACTTACTGCAACATGTAATGTGGTGGACATAAACAAAGGCTAGCTACAGTAATTGTTGAAGAAATGAGGAAGAAATGATCTTCAAACTGTTGCACCATGACAGCGTTTGACCCAGAAATGTCAAATGTACTGTAGAAGATGATAGTTTATGGTTATGTTTCTCACAATTTTGCCCTCACAGCGACACCTAGAACCTGAAACGTGTTCTTTGCATTATGATTTATTTTTTCTTTTACTGTATAAATGTAAAAATACAATAAAACACAGCCTCTTCCATTAATACTGTAAATGCTTTATTCTGAGCTAAATAGAAGAATGAATGAACGAACAAACATATTAATTAATTAATTTATGATTAATATAGATTAAATCAAATGAAATGTGAAACTGAAATTAAAACCATAAAAAAAATTATTTGTATATAATAAATGTAAACTGAAATAAAATCTAATGGATTTTTTATAATATTTCTCCTTTAAGTTTAGTTTAACTTGATGTACTAAAATACCTAAAACTGAAATAAAAATGTATATGCACACTATTAAAAAGTGACAACAAAATTACTTAAGATTAATTAAATTAAAATGAAAGCTGAATAAAAATATTAATAAAAAATAACTATCTTTCTCTCTCTCTCTGTATATATATATATATATATATATCAGTATTAATTATTTTTATATATTATTTAAGTATTATTATTTACTATATAATTAAGTATTTATTTTTGAAGATACATAATCTGAGCAAAAAAGAGAATATAATATAAGTTGCTTAAATTATAAGTTGGTTAAATTATAACCAACTAATAGATAATAATAATAATATATAATATTCAATGCATTCCTGTTTACTCAACATCAAATCGAGCTTACATAGCTAGAATCCTTTACGCTCTTGTTTTGGCATAAAATGTTTCATGCTTTAAAGAGCAAACATATGGTATAAATGTGGATGACGTTACTATTATTAGCATGAAGTGATTTTGTGCAGAAACAGCGAGCAGTTGGCGAGAAGGAAAGCAGACGGTGTGTTTGAGGACGCCCTCGAGTCGGCCGTCTGCCGCGACGCAGAATAAAGGAGCTCACAGAGATAAAACAGAAACACACAGAGCTCTGAGAGAATCTACTTCATCTGCTTCACACAGGACTCTCTGACAAGACCATCGGCCTCAATACTTTCACAACATCGCTACATACTCTATTTGACTGATCTTCATATAGAGTTATATAAATGTGATGAACTCCATATAGAGTTATATAAATGTGATGAACTTCATATAGAGTTATATAAATGTGATGAACTCCATATAGAGTTATATAAATGTGATGAACTTCATATAGAGTTATAGAAATGTGATGAACTTCATATAGAGTTATATAAATGTGATGAACTTCATATAGAGTTATAGAAATGTGATGAACTTCATATAGAGTTATATAAATGTGATGAACTTCATATAGAGTTATATAAATGTGATGAACTTCGTATAGTGTTATATAAATGTGATGAACTCCATATGGAGTTATATAAATGTGATGAACTCCATATGGAGTTATATAAATGTGATGAACTCCATATAGAGTTATATAAATGTGATGAACTTCATATAGAGTTATATAAAGGTGATGAACTCCATATAGAGTTATATAAATGTGATGAACTTCATATAGTGTTATATAAACGTGATGAACTTCATATAGTGTTATATAAATGTGATGAACTCCATATAGAGTTATATAAAGGTGATGAACTCCATATAGAGTTATATAAATGTGATGAACTCCATATAGAGTTATATAAATGTGATGAACTCCATATAGAGTTATATAAATGTGATGAACTCCATATAGAGTTATATAAACGTGATGAACTCCATATAGAGTTATATAAACGTGATGAACTTCATATAGTTATATAAACGTGATGAAATCCATATAGAGTTATATAAACGTGATGAACTCCATATAGAGTTATATAAACGTGATGAACTCCATATAGAGTTATATAAACGTGATGAACTTCATATAGTGTTATATAAACGTGATGAACTTCATATAGTGTTATATAAACGTGATGAACTTCATATGGAGTTATATAAACGTGATGAACTCCATATGGAGTTATATAAATGTGATGGACTCCATATAGAGTTATATAAATGTGACGAACTCCATATAGAGTTATATAAATGTGACGGACTTCATATAGAGTTATATAAAGGTGACGAACTCCATATAGAGTTATATAAAGGTGACGAACTTCATATAGTGTTATATAAAGGTGACGAACTCCATATAGAGTTATATAAATGTGACGAACTCCATATAGAGTTGTATAAATGTGATGAACTCCATATAGAGTTATATAAATGTGATGAACTCCATATAGAGTTATATAAACGTGATGAACTCCATATAGAGTTATATAAACGTGATGAACTTCATATAGAGTTATATAAACGTGATGAACTCCATATAGAGTTATATAAACGTGATGAACTCCATATAGAGTTATATAAACGTGATGAACTCCATATAGAGTTATATAAACGTGATGAACTCCATATAGTGTTATATAAACGTGATGAACTCCATATGGAGTTATATAAACGTGACGAACTCCATATGGAGTTATATAAATGTGACGAACTCCCTATAGTGTTATATAAATGTGACGAACTCCATATAGAGTTATATAAATGTGACGGACTCCATATAGAGTTATATAAATGTGACGGACTTCATATAGAGTTATATAAATGTGACGAACTCCATATAGAGTTATATAAAGGTGACGAACTCCATATAGTGTTATATAAAGGTGACGAACTCCATATAGAGTTATATAAAGGTGACGAACTCCATATAGAGTTATATAAATGTGACGAACTTCATATAGAGTTATATAAAGGTGATGAACTTCATATAGTGTTATATAAAGGTGATGAACTCCATATAGAGTTATATAAAGGTGATGAACTCCATATAGACTTATATAAATGTGATGAACTTCATATAGAGTTATATAAATGTGATGAACTCCATATAGAGTTATATAAATGTGATGAACTTCATATAGAGTTATATAAATGTGATGAACTCCATATAGAGTTATATAAATGTGATGAACTCCATATGGAGTTATATAAATGTGATGAACTCCATATGGAGTTATATAAATGTGACGAACTTCATATGGAGTTATATAAATGTGACGAACTCCATATGGAGTTATATAAATGTGACGAACTCCATATAGAGTTATATAAATGTGACGAACTCCATATAGAGTTATATAAATGTGACGAACTCCATATAGAGTTATATAAATGTGACGAACTCCATATAGAGTTATATAAATGTGACGAACTCCATATAGAGTTATATAAATGTGACGAACTCCATATAGAGTTATATAAACGTGATGAACTCCATATAGAGTTATATAAACGTGATGAACTCCATATAGAGTTATATAAACGTGATGAACTTCATATAGAGTTATATAAACGTGATGAACTCCATATAGAGTTATATAAACGTGATGAACTCCATATAGAGTTATATAAACGTGATGAACTCCATATAGAGTTATATAAACGTGATGAACTCCATATAGAGTTATATAAACGTGATGAACTCCATATAGTGTTATATAAACGTGATGAACTTCATATAGTGTTATATAAACGTGATGAACTTCATATGGAGTTATATAAATGTGATGAACTCCATATGGAGTTATATAAATGTGATGAACTCCATATGGAGTTATATAAATGTGATGAACTCCATATAGTGTTATATAAATGTGACGAACTCCATATAGAGTTATATAAATGTGACGGACTTCATATAGAGTTATATAAATGTGACGAACTCCATATAGAGTTATATAAAGGTGACGAACTTCATATAGTGTTATATAAATGTGACGAACTCCATATAGAGTTATATAAAGGTGACGAACTTCATATAGTGTTATATAAAGGTGACGAACTCCATATAGAGTTATATGGTGAACTTCATATAGTGTTATATAAAGGTGATGAACTCCATATAGAGTTATATAAAGGTGATGAACTCCATATAGAGTTATATAAATGTGATGAACTTCATATAGAGTTATATAAATGTGATGAACTCCATATGGAGTTATATAAATGTGATGAACTCCATATAGAGTTATATAAATGTGATGAACTTCATATAGAGTTATATAAATGTGATGAACTCCATATAGAGTTATATAAATGTGATGAACTCCATATGGAGTTATATAAATGTGATGAACTCCATATGGAGTTATATAAATGTGATGAACTCCATATAGTGTTATATAAATGTGATGAATTCATATAGAGTTATATAAATGTGATGAACTTCATAGAGTTATATAAATGTGATGAACTTCATATAGAGTTATATAAATGTGATGAACTTCATATAGAGTTATATAAATGTGATGAACTCCATGTAGAGTTATATAAATGTGACGGACTTCATATAGAGTTATATAAATGTGATGAACTCCATATAGAGTTATATAAATGTGATGAACTCCATATAGAGTTATATAAATGTGATGAACTCCATATAGTATAACACATAAAATAAGTTATTTTAAATTCTAATTATATATCACAATTTGTACTGTATTTTTGATCAAATCAAAGCAGCCCGGGTGAACAGAAGAGACTTCTAAAACATCAAAAGCATGACTGAGACGGTTCTGTTTAAGCTTTAAAGCAGCATCTAGCTGCATGCTGCACACGACTGCTCTGCACGGATCTGAAGCGGAGACCTGACCTGTGAGGTAATCCAGACCCTCCAGCATCTTCTTCTCTCGGGAGAAGTCCAGTGTGAACGCGTCGAACGCGTCGTTCAGGTTGATCTCTGGGATCAGGATCTGTGAGGACGCCGTCGCCATCGACACTCTGTAATTATATTACAGACATGAAATAGGTTAAGCCCGGTGTTGGGGGCAATGCATTACAAGAAACGCAAGTTGCGTAATCAGATTACTTTTTAAGTAACTAGTAAAGCAATGCATTAGGAAACATCTGAGTTACTTTGTTTCCCATGCATTACTCTTGACTGACAGCTCGTGTTGCCATGTTGAGAGAAAGCAGGAGTATGTGCAGAGACATGATCTTACTGTAAATATGAATGTATTTACTCATCTCACTGCACAAAAACAGATTCAGTATTCCTCAAAATGAATAAAAACAGTCAAATGCAAACTCAGAATATTATACAAACTGTATGCAAAATAAGACAAATATAATTAGTATTGAATTCCATTTTATTAACCAATGTCTTTGATACTGACTTTTGATGATTCAACCCAAGGACATATGTGTTTAATCTTTGTTATTGCTGAATAGTGTTGAACTTTCTTCTCCTGCGTCATATTCTTCATGTGATTCGTTTGAGCGGCGCCCTCTACTGTACAGACCTGGATTTACATTTCCTTCAGCCCGAGGCGGATTCACTTCACTTTTGCTGAGAAAGGACTTTTACGTTTGTAAAATACGTTTTTTATATTAAAAACAAACAAGCAAGGCCTGCCCAGATTTAAAAAGTAACATAAAATTACTTTCAATAAAAAGTAACTAAGTAACGTAATTAGTTACTTTTTTAGGGAGTATCGCAATATTGTAATGCATTACTTTTAAAAGTAACTTCCCCGACACTGGTTAAGACATGCTAAGATAGCAAAGGTTTGATGTATAGCTTTATGTTAAATGTGAATGAGACCCAGTAAAGGTGCGTTCACACCAGACGCGAATGAAGCGAATAAATCACGCTGTTTGCGCGTAGTTGGACGCTTGAACATTTTGAGTTTACTCGCTTCATTCGCGCGTGAAATTCACTACACAACAGACAGGAATATGCGTCATGGGGGGGGCTTCTGCAAGCAGCTCCAGTCTCGTTGCTAAATGTATTCCTGTTTTTGTAAAAGTATGAAGTAGTATCGTACAGCTCCGGGTACCCACATACAACCACAATTACTTTGTCCTCCATTGTTGTTTGGGATTTTCTGCCTCCGCTCGTAATGACGTCACTGCTAGAGCAAGCTCCTGATTGGTTAAAGCGGCGCGAATATCCGCCAAAATTCAGATTTTTTAACTCGCGCGTCAGATGGCCCAAACGCTCAATTCACGCCGCCTCATTCACGTGAATAGCATCTTTGCATTGACTTAACATGTAAATCATTTGCGCGTAACGCTTCATTCGCGTCTGGAGTGAACGCACCTTTACACAGGCACTTTTTAGATTTAAAAGCACGATTGCACTAGTTTTTTTTTCTGTAGTTTGGCTCCAGACTGACTTTTGCATGAAGTGTGCTCACCGCTCTGAGATGCTCTTCGCGGTCTGCAGGAATCGAGCGTGATCCGTCTCTTTCAGAACCAGATCGGCTTGAGTGATGAGCGAGGACGATCTCTCCACAAACTGCTTACAGTTAGCGATCTGTTGCGCTAGCTTTCTCAAGCGAACCACCTAGAAACAGACAAACACGCGTCATGGCCAGCTCTGCCAAACCAGCATCAATTATCAATGCAATTACCCAATATTTTTGGGGAAACACTGATGTATTTTATTTTCAGGATTCACAGATGAATAGAAAGTTCAACAGAACAGCATTTATCTGAAACAGAAATATACTGTGACATTATGTCTTTACGGTCACTTCTAATCGGTTTAATGCGTTATTGCTCAGGTACCTTTCCTTCTTTGATCTTCGTGCCGATGATTTGTCTCCTCTGCTGTACGATGTTCATCAGCGTGTCGCACTCTTCTGTCAGTTTGCTCTCCTGATGAGCCGCATTGTGCTGAAATAAAAACAATGCAATCAAAATTAATCATTGCATGCCTAAAATCATGTTACATCAGGAGACATGTGGTTTTATAAAACAAAAACAACAGTGATATCATAAAATACATCAATGTTTTATAAAAAGTCATATTTATTCATAATAATAATAATCAAAATATCTGCATAATAAAAGCAGAATAACAGCGGTCTGGCTTTAAATAAACAAACTTAAGTTAAAAAATGTTACTTACTTTAATATAAATGGACTAATAATCTCAAAATAATGCCTAAAATAAGCTTAAAATAGGCTTAATTTCTTTAAAATACAACTAAACTTATTTTATTTTTGCTATATGCCAAGGCAAACTTAAACTATAGACATCACATAAAAAACACAAAATACAACTAATGAAATTACAAAAACAACAATATTACTAAAACAATAACTAAAACTGAAAATATAAAATCTAAAACTATAAAAAATGTCATTACTTCAAATAAGACAAACATTAAACTGAAACAAAATACAATTTATTTTTTTAAATGTACTTTATTTTATCTACATTTTTCATTAAAATTTATTTGAAATCACAAAATAACTAAAACTATATAGATATCATTTTTTTTTTTAAATCACAGAAATAAATAAATATTAAAACTTTAAAATTAAAATGAAAACTGAAAATATAAAAATAGCATCTAAAACAGCATTAACTGAAATGAAATACAATTTTTAAAAAGTACTTTATTTTAGCTGGCCAAGGCAACATTTCTCACTTTCGTTTAGTTATAAACAAATAAATCACAAAAACACAACAAAACGAGTGTAACTTGAATAAAAGTTTGAAGGAATTACTGTAACATAAACATGTTTTCCAGCTTACAGGTGTTTGTATTTAGTGATGCACGAGTAAAAGAAACACTGAAGTGAATATAATGAACTGATGGAAGATGTAATGGTAATGAATGCTTTACCTCCACATGCTGACACGTCTGGATCAGCTTGGCCATCAGGTTCTCCAGCTCGTTGTTCCTCTTGATCAGATTGCTGAGGTTTGAATCCAACATGTGCTGCGGAGAAAAACAACAACAGCCTGTTCATATCATATCGGCACCGTTGAGCTCGCTGAGGGAAAACAGCAAAACTGAATCATCTACCAAATATCCTACATCCATAACTGAGTTTGGAGAAGCCGGTGTTTTGTGCTGCGGCGTCTGAAGCACTGATGCTCCGGTCTGTCGTTAAGCTCGTCAAACGTGGCGTGTCCGCGGGCCTAATGGGGGGGGGTTGGAGTTGGGAGGGGGGGAGGGGAGAGTCTGCCACGGATTTGGTTTTAAAAAAGCTCCAACCTCATTTCTGCTTCACACGAGCAGTGCAGACCAAACGTCTGAGACCATGAGTGAAAGCGCTTTTATTTTGCCTTTTAATACTAAATATTACAGCTACAGCGATATTATCAGATTATATTTAATGCAGGGTTATTATCGTTATCTAAAACTAAAACCAAATATTTTAATTACTAACAATATAACAACTATTAACTGAAAATAAAATATTTTTGAAAAAAATTGGAATCTACAAACTAACAAATTTATGAAAACTGTAAAAAAAAAGATTTTCATTACTTAAAATAAGAAAAACACTAACTGAAATAAGATAAAATATAAAAAAACGTATTTTATTTCAGCTGGTTGTGAAGGCACAAATTCTGCAGAAAATGCAGATATAACAAAAAAATACTAATAAAGTTATGAAAACGACTAAATTATTAAAACTTTAACATTAAAATGAAAACTGAAAATATAGAAATAAGAATTAAAACAATTAATCAACTGAGATAAAATTACCCCCCCCCCCAAAAAAAATAATAATATATTTGCCAAGGTAACATTTCTCATTTTGTTTTATGTGAAATACTAAAATAACTAAAACTAAAATAAAAAAATGATATAGACACAATAAAAATTTAAAATCCCAAACTTTAAAATTACGAAGAAAACTGAAAATATACAAATATAAAAAACATTTAAATTATTTGAAATAACTGAAAACATAAACTGAAATAAAATACAAATTTTAGTACTAGCATTTTGCATTTTCATTTAGTATAAATACTCAAATAAATTAAACTAAATAAACTAAAACAACAAAAACTATAGACATAAAATACAAACAAAAAAGACAAGAACTCAACAAAATCACTAAAACTTTAACTAGAATTAAAATGAAAAAAGAAAATGTAAAAAATCGAATTAAACTTATGAACAAAAGCTATAATAGTATATAAGTGATGATTTGACAGCAGCACTGGAGTAATGTTTAAGTTTCGAGTAACGAGTAAGACATGTACTAATTTGCTTAATTGTTTAGTGACCTAGAAGCAATGCAGAATATTAAACATGTTTCCTTTAAAAATATATAATTCAAATATCAGATGGTTAATCGGTCAGGCCAGTAAATAAAGCAGCAAATGCATGTAAAATATGATTTTTGAGAGTTTCATTAGAGAGGTTAGGAAATGAGGTCAGTGAGTTCAAACGATGACAAGAGACCAAAGAGAGCATGTGTAATGTGCACAACGCTAAAAATAGACGAGCAGAGAGATGGAAATCATATTCTCTGACAGAGCTCTGATTTATAGGACATTTAATCCCGGATACATGTTCTCAGATTATTCATCTCTGTTTATCTTTGGGATTTTAACACGAATAGCAAATGAAAAACATTCCTACTTCATTTTGGGCAATTGGAAAAACCATCGCAGATTATGCACAAGCTTACGGTGGAACAATGATGAATATTGCAGCGATGCAGTCATTTCAAGATGAGCAATAATGCAAAAATAAAACCAAGTATTAAATTATGCATTTGACATCATCAGGCCTTTTTGTACTGCATGTGTGTGTGCTTATTTAGAAGTATGCATGCAGAGTTAATCATGAGCGGTGAATTAAATGATGCACTCTGCAAAACAACATGTTTCTAATTTAAACTAAATACTGAAAACGAGCAGGTCATCAACATTAAAGGAAGAGTTCACTCAAAACTGCTCAAATCTTTTGTCTTCTCCAGATGTTAACTGATGGACTGTGGATTATTGTGATGTCTTTATCAGACTCTCATTCTGACGGCACCCATTCACTGCAGTGGAGGGCAAGTGATGCAGTGCTGCATTTCTTCAAATCTGATGAAGAAACAAACTCATCTCGGATGACCTGAGGCTGAGCACATTTTCAGTACATTTTTGGGTCAACTATTAACATTACCAAGTTTTCTACAATACATGATGATTAAACCCGTTTAGCAACATTTATAGATGTGCAAAACTGCGTAAACTATCCCGACTGTTCATAATAATACACATGAAGAAGAAATTCTAGCATCATTGACCCTCAGGAGACGCTGCTGACAATCGCACAATTGTAAAGATAACACTAGAGTACCTACACAGTACATCTTCAGAGCATTGAGTAAAGAAACGCCATTATAATATGAAGCAGAAGGAAAATCCCACATGACTCTGCATGGACCGGCGAACATCACTTACAGAGCTTTTTAAGTTTTTTAGAGTCTTCAGTTGCATTTCAAAAAAGCATCAGCCTGCACAAAAATAGAGGCTTTTATCCGAACCACTAAAACATTAATGCAATACATGTTCAGAGCCATAGAAAGGTGGGGGAAATGTTGAGCAGAGCTCCTATTGTTGGCAGGCATTAGAGAAGTTTCAAAACGGGATCTAGTAAGACGAGTACAAATCAATGATGCTCTGCAGTGAATGGGTGCCGTCAGAATGAGAGTCTGATAAAAACATCACAATAATCCACAGTCCATCAGTTAACATCTGGAGAATGACGTGAATTTTGTCATCGAAACAGTACGCTTGTACTGTACGCGCAGTAATTAGTTTATCCGCTGCCACGGGGGGGTATCGATTCACAAGGTACCCGAAGAAAAATGACATAAACATACGGCTTCACTCGCCTCCGGAATAAGCTTAGACTGCTCTGTCCGAAATCGCCCCCTATTTTTCTTCCGTGCAATTTGGCGTAAAGCGCATGCGTCGAACGACTGTGTAAATGAAGTTTACATTTAACTCGTACAATGACTGTGTACGAGTTAAATGAAGTATACTTTGCAAGGCTGCGCGTACGACTGTGCACATACGCGTAAAAAAAAAAGAAATATACTTAGGCCTTAAGGGTGAGTACATTTTCATTTTTAGGTGCACTATTCCTTTAAGATCTCCATTGGCGGGAAAATAAATGAGATTTGATCATTTCTGAACTTTCCTTTCTAAGCTCGATCGGAAGAGAAATGTTTCCACAGGCCTCATTCACAGGGAAATAAGTAGAAACAAATATGCATGTTAAAAATAAGAAGTCTCGGCTGATATTTCTGCAGAACATGCTCGTATTCAAGTGCAGCTATCTGACAAAGCCCTGTGAAATATGATCTCTGGAAACGATTACTGTACTGTCTGTGATTTTTCTCAGGAAGGAACAGCGGTGCTTCCAGACAAAGGTGTAGAAACAAATATGCTTTCCAACAAGAGGAAACCCCCCGACTTCCTTTTTTCATCACGTATTGTCTGAGAGCGTTGCAGTATGTTTGCAAAGAAAGAAGTGTGTTTGGTCGGTTCAGTTAAATGAACATCTGTATCGTGTTGACTAAAATACTTTTATTGCACCAACTTGGTTTGGGGTTTTTCCGAAAAATCCCTAAATAATCGTCCCACTGCAGCATCCCACACTCAGTTTAATTCATGCAATCAATCAGATGTGTGTCTAACTACACACGAATCAATGCAATCACCCAGAAACCATTCACAAAACATCAGTTTAATTCATGCAATCAATCAGATGTGTGTCTAACTACACATGCATCGATGCAACCACCCAGAAACATTCACAAATCATCAGTTTAATTCATACAATCAATCAGATGTGTGTCTAACTACACATGCATCGATGCAACCACCCAGAAACCATTCACAAAACATCAGTTTAATTCATGCAATCAATCAGATGTGTGTCTAACTACACATGCATCAATGCAATCACCCAGAAACCATTCACAAAACATCAGTTTAATTCATGCAATCAATCAGATGTGTGTCTAACTACACATGAATCAATGCAATCACCCAGAAACCATTCACAAATCATCAGTTTAATTCATGCAATCAATCAGATGTGTGTCTAACTACACATGCATCGATGCAACCACCCAGAAATCATTCACAAATCATCAGTTTAATTCATGCAAACAATCAGATGTGTGTCTAACTACACATGCATCGATGCAACCACCCAGAAATCATTCACAAATCATCAGTTTAATTCATGCAAACAATCAGATGTGTGTCTAACTACACATGCATCAATGCAACCACCCAGAAACCATTCACAAATCATCAGTTTAATTCATGCAAACAATCAGATGTGTGTCTAACTACACATGCATCAATGCAACCACCCAGAAACCATTCACAAATCATCAGTTTAATTCATGCAAACAATCAGATGTGTGTCTAACTACACATGAATCAATGCAACCACCCAGAAACCATTCACAAATCATCAGTTTAATTCATGCAAACAATCAGATGTGTGTCTAACTACACATGAATCAATGCAAACACCCAGAAACCATTCACAAAACATTTCACGTTGTATGTTGAATTTAATGTTACTTGCCGTTTCTGTGTAATTATTTGTGAAATGTAAAAATGACTTCAAAGTAAATTCCACACCGTTTTATTTTTGTGTAGTTCATGTTAAAATACTATATTGTCTGATGCTATATTGTTCACTAAGTGTAAATAGTGATAGATGTTATTAACAAAAAACGCAAATAGCTATAGATTCTATTTACACTGTTAAAATAGCTATATGTTCTGCTATTTATACTAATTATTGCAAACAGTGCCAATTATCTGCACCTCGGTATTGTAGTACATTATAAAACAGTACGCAATAATAACGGATTGAGTGTAAATTATAGCTTTAATTCAAATATTAAGCTATATGCCATCAATAAAGCCCTCCCAACACCTGCCCCATACTTTATTTTATTGAAAATAAATGCCTTTCCGATGCGATATGAGATTTGAAAAAGGCAAAAGCTGAGCTCGAACTCGGGTCGAGCGCGTCGAAAAGCACAGATATTAAAACTGAAACTGATATTAAACATGCATCTTTGTGCAGTGTTGACATCCCGATCACACGTTGGTGGGCAGAGTCGGTGTTAATATCCTTTACAAGGCGGGATATTTGTACTTCGTGTAAATAAACACTTCGATTGTTTCCACCGATCAGCACAGATCATTAGATCACTACATGGAAATGAATGATACGTGATCTAATATAATTCTGAAACACATTGAAAGAAAGCACATGACAGAGTGACGTGATTCACAGCCAGCGGTTTAATTTAATAAAGCACATGTTTCTGGAGTCAGAAGTGTTTGCGTGTCAAAAGAAAAGTGTTCGTCTGAAAGATTTATAACCTCTTCAGGCTCTCTAAAATGTTCTAGCAGAAAATATAACCTCTTTCTATTATTCATTACAATAAACAACACTTATACAGGGTTCTGGGTCTAGTTTTGTGTTGGTGTTGTATCTTGTTTTCTATCTTACAGTTACATGTAATCTATGCAAGATATACATTACACAATACATTTAACTTATTTTAACCCGAAACATTTTAGGAGTAGAACAATTCAAAACAAACAAAGAAACAAAATTATGACAAAAAAAGAAAGATAATCAGATGATTTTTGGTTCTGCAGAAGCTCGACATGCTCTTAGTGTTATTTTTAGTCACATTTCTATAGTATTTTAGTTTTAGTTAATATTAATTTAATTTAATTACATTTTTAGCAATTTTGATGTGGTTTTGACTTTAATATGTCTATATCTTTTTAATTTATTCATTCATTTCAGTTTGAGTTTATTTAGTTTTAGTAATTTTAGTGCATCAACTTAAATTGAACAAAACATTCATTTTGTATTTTATTTCATAATTCTCATTATTCTGAGGGGATTCTCATTGTTTAATGAAAATACATAAATATCACCATGACTGAAATGATGATACTTGAAATAAATATTAATTGAAATAATTAACTATACTATATATATATATATATATATATATATATATATATATATATTTAGGGGTGGGCATAGATTAATTTTTTTAATCTAGATTAATCTAGATTAATTTTGGAATTAATCTAGATTAATCTAGATTAAAATGGCTCATTTGAATTCTGCCGAAGGCATTCAGAATATGTGTGCTACCCAAATAATGACTAAAAGTAAGTCTT
>CM049874.1:1997563-2022563 GCA_027474115.1 Schizopygopsis malacanthus | reverse complement strand
AACCAATATTCATTCATGTTAATCATAAGAAGAGGAAGGGTGGATGATGCACACTGCTAGAACATCTCTCACTGCTCTCGACTAAATCACTTTTATAATCTTCCCAAACTCGTCAGAATCATTTGTAAATCTGCTGTCAACAAAAAGAAGCACTGAGGTCTTCCTGCGGGTTTCCGCCAAAATAAAAGCTCCATCAATATTCATAAATGCTAGTATTGTAATTTTAATGTTGTTCTGTAAAATAAAATAAAAAAGTAAGACAATAATAATGATAATAATAATGACCCTACAACAGCTCTATTAATACATCTATTATAACATTCACACACAGTGTTCAAACTGGGATCTGCAGGGCTCTAGACTAACTTTTTGCACTGGGTGCACTGGTGCGCCTAACTTTTTTTCTTAGGTGCACCAGCACAAAAGTTAGGTGCACCCAAATTTTTATATAGGCAATATTGACTAGTAAACGACTAACTAACAATCTGGTCAACATAAAGTTCTTTATTTGAAGCACAATCCTACAAGAAAGGTAACTTACTGAAAAAGTGTTGGTGCTTAAAGTGCTTCACTGAGCAGAGATTTAAACTTAAAACATCTCAAGATAAATAAAATCTAAATTAAGTGTTTTAAGGGCGTCAAACTGAACATCTCGTGGCTCAATGTATTATGGACTATCCTCCATTGCAGTCACATGCCCCTCGGATGGCCAACTCCTGTAGTTTAGCTTTCTTGATCTTTGGCCTCGGCTAAACCAGCTGACCACACTCTCTAGCATCAACATCTTCCAGACTTGACCCCTCTACACTGATTCTGATCAGATCTTCCACTGTGTCTGCTGAATGAAGGGATGCTCTAGTGCATCCCCCCCCCTTAAACCCATAAAACAATCCTGCGCCCCATCCCACCACAGACTACCAAATAATTGCACTAAACATAATGAAAAAAAAAAGTATTTACAGTTTTTATAACCAATTCTTACTATGCAAAAAGGAAGTATACTTAGGCCTTTAGTGTTATGTTAGAAGCATTTTTATACTCATACCTTTTCTTGATTTAATATTTTTATTTTTTTTAGCTTTATTTTCATTTAAATGTTTAGTTTTGAAATGTTGTATGCATTTGTCATGTTTATTTCATGTCTTTATCTTCTTAAATGTGTGTATATATTATGTATAGTTTTAACTTTTAATTTTAGTTACTTTTTCTTATTTGTAAGCCGCTTTGGATAAAAGCGTCTGCTAAATGACTAAAAGTAAAGAAAAAAATAACTGTTCTGTTCTGTCTAATCGTCTCTCTGTGCTCATACTGTATTTTAATGCAGCCAAATTCTCAATAAAACTGTTTTACTTTATATATTTGACTGTTTATGTTGTCAGTCAACAGGATAAATATGAAATAATGACTGAAACACGTCCCTTTAAGAATTCATAACCAGCTCTCCCTTCCAAGAAGCTAGTCTGCACAAAAATACTAATTTATAATTTTATTGAGCCGTTGTCTGATGAAATCAAATAATACACAATATAAGACAAGACAATTCCTGTGCTGTGATTTCTTCTATATTTGCATGTACATTTAGAGAAGCAATAATATCAGTTTTAACTGAACGGGCTCCTCTCAGACGCTCGCTGAACAGAGCAGATGCAGAGAAAGCGCGCTGATCTCGATCACAGAGACACTCTAAGTAGGGATGGGTATCGTTAAGGTTTTAACGGTATTACTACTCTTATCGATACTGCTTATCGATCCGGTACTTTAACGGTATTCTTATCGGTACTTTTTGTTATTCATTCATACATACATACACATATATGTATGAAATATATATTTATATGATAAATTAGCATAGATAGATTAGCAGCTTAATTAACATTGCTTTATATTCTGAAATGTTAAATACATATTTAATTAAATGAATATAAAGCATCAATTTGTAAATGCACCAGTGTGCAGGCATTTTTAGTGTTTTATATACATAAGATAAGATACAGTAAGAACATGAACAAAGAAACAAAGTTAAACAAACTGACAAATATACCATTTGTCATACCATAAAACAAATGTACAAATGAAATGAAGAAACAGTGCTTTCATTTTTCCATGAATGTCTACTAACATTAATGTTCAAGGTAAGTAATAGCTAAAAGTTATCAAATGTAAATGAACACTGCATAGTTTTCACTATATATATTGATAGATTAATGCTTATTAAAGCTATAACATTATTCAGAATAAGAGCTGTGGGTGATTTTCTCTTTGATTAACATTGATGAAGCAGTCTGTCACTTTAAGACAAAATATTGACACACACTTTTCTCCCAACTGTTCTCGTTCACTTTAAGATATAAACTGTATTTAAGTGAATACTCTTCAAGTCGGCTGTTTTTTTTTACATGTTTTATGTGTATTTGATCGTTTGGACGCACCAAAACTCAAGTGTCCTTTGCTTGTCAGTTTTAGAGCTCGCCGCGCACGCACACACACACGCACGCAGGCACGCGCACACACACACGCACGCACACGCACACACACACACACGCGCGCGCAAACACACGCACACACACTTCAGCCTGAGGAAAAGCGTCTCTCGCGTGGATTGTACTTTCAACGTTTTATTATCATACATGTCCAGCAATTAAGCAACTGTAAAGACGGCATTTTACAACAATCGACAGACGATTGATCTGATTCTGACGTTAAGTTTTGGTCAGGGAGGAACGAATGCGCGCCGCTGTGAAGGGAAGAGTTGTGCTAGAAGAAACGCGGCTATAATCCTTAGAAGCTAAAAAAAAACATTAAATAAACTCAGTTTAATATAACAGCCATAGGCCTAAAGTGTAAGCATGTTTTAATGGTTAGTTCTCTCTTCTATCATAAACAGGGCTTTCATGTTGCGCGTGCTGAACTCATCCACGTGAGCGATCGCGCTTCTGAATTGCGAATAGCAAAAATGCATCATAGACAAATGTTTGAATATTATTGCACATAAAAACAGCTGGTGACTCTGGTGGGATAGAATTTGCAAGATAATGCGTATATATAGCAATAATAAATCTATGTGTGTTTTCTTAATTTCTCCAGTACCGATAGCAGAACCGTTAACGTCAGAGCTTATCGATACTCCGGTCTTTCATAATTTAGCCCCGAGACCGATTAAATACCGGGTTTCGGTACCCATCCCTAACTCTGAGAGACTCGATTTGTCACTAGTTGCTTTTTTTGGAAAACAAAAAGTTGCTATGGGGGTCTACAAAGGCGCTAAATGTCGCTAAGTTGGCAACACTGCACGCATCTCTACTACTCACCTCTTTCTCTCTGTCTGACTGCGGCAGCACACGTGACGCATTTGTCAACGCGCACACACACATACAGGAATGTCTGGACTGCGGCCAATCAGAGGGGGGTCCGCCCTTCACTATCTCTGATTGGTTTAGACCACGATATAAGCCTAACGGGGGTGTCTTTTGTTGAACCACAGAGTTTCTGAGTCACGGATACTTTTTTTTCTTTTCTCGAATGGCTGGACGCACCAGTGCGCCCTGGGATTTTTGTTAGTCGCACCCGAGAGAAATTAGGTCGCACTCTAGAGCCCTGCGTACAGTAGCAGTATAAGTACTCTACAGCAGCAATCAAAATTACAGTATCTTAACACTTGTATTGTTAACGACAGCCCGTTTAAAAAGTATGTAATTGAATCATTCATTCGGGAGATTGCATTAGTGAAAGAAGTCTTTATGAAGTGACTCCATTTAATGTTTATTTTTATTTTGTTCAAATGAATATATATTTTTATAAGACTTAACCAATGAACATTTTGTCAGAACCTCTAGTAAATTACGTTATTTTGTTTAGTTTTCTAATCATTTTTATTCTGAACTGTGAAAATTGCAATATTTAATCAGAAAATGTATTAAATTGTGTAGCCCTAACACTTCTTACTATGAGTATGTTTGAAAACGGTCTCTTACCATTTTTTACCATGATGTAAATTATTATTTTGCATTTTAAATCGCAATTTTATTTTCAGAAAATGTCTTAAATTGTGTAGCCCTACCAGTTCATTCATCCCTATGTTGGAAAACGGTATCTTACTGTTTTTTTCCGTGACGTAAATCATTTTTAATCAAAAAAAAATTCCCCAAATTGTAAAGCCCTACCAGATCTTCTCTTAAGGTCCTTGCGCACTGAGTCAGAAATCTTCGTATGCGTTTTATTTAGTTTTTTATTCTCGTATTCACCTGTACTGTTTCTTAACATGATGCAAGGAATTCTTATTATATTGCATTTTAAAATCGCAATTGCAATGTTTTTCAGAAACAAATAAAATTCACAATTTGTGCCCAATATTGTAAACCGGCCTCTCACCTTCAGCTTGTCGAATCGCTCTCCCAGTGCTGCCACCTGGTGTTCACGGTGATGCCCGACCAGTTTGCACAGCGAGCAAATCAGCTGCTCGTCCGTCACGCAGTACATGTTGACCTTCTCCTCGCCGTGCTCGGGACAGGCCAGTCCTCTGAGGCGCGAGTCCGGCACGGGTTCGGTGAGCCGGTGTCCCGTGAAGGGCTTCTTGTTGGGGTGAGTGGCGCGCAGGCATTCCTGGCAATACGAAACCTCGCAGGTGACGCAGGTCTTGACCGCCTCCTGCGGCGGATCCTGCTCGCAGAACTGGCACTGGACGGCTTCGCTCGGGGAACTCATGACCCTGCTGTTATCCACCGAGGGGAACGGATCTCGGCTGCAGCGGCGTGTCTCGCTCGGTGAGTTCGGTCCGCTCAGAGACGCCTTCTGGATGCGGTCGATGATGTTCTGCAAAGTGACGTTGCGCTTGAGGCCGTCTAGACCCTGCTGGTCGAGGGTGATGACATAGCGACAGGTGGGACACTGGAAGGCAGAGTAGGGTTTGCTGGACTCGTCGAGCGTGGGACAGTGGGACACCAGAATGCGATGGGCGCAGTTGAAGCACAGGCTGTGGGCGCAGGGCAGCAGTAGAGGATCCTCGAACAGCTCCAGACAGATTGGACAAGTCAACTCCGACTCCAGTGTGTCCATCTTCAGTGAAGCGATGAGGATGTCAGCGAAACCCAGGGAAGCCGTTTAGCCGTCTGCGAACAAGCAGAACACAACCTCCGCTGTTATATTACCACTCAAATATTAACTAAATTAATACAAGGTACTAGATTAAAAAAAGATTTTAGTTAACTTAACTGGTCCTTAACTGTCACCCCCATTTCTGACCACGGACCACAAAACCAGTCACAAGGGTCAATTTTTTTTTATTGAGATTTATGAAAGCTGAATACATAACCTTTCCATAAATGTATGGTTTGTTATAATAGGACAATATTTGAAAATCTGGAATCTGAGGGAGGAAAAATTCTAAATTTTGAGAAAATCATCTTTAAAGTTGTTCAAATGAAGTTCTTAGCAATGCGTATTAATGATCAAAAAATAAGTTTTGATATATTTATGGAAGTAAATTTACAAACTATCTTCATGGAACATGATCTGTACTTAATATCATAATGATTTTTGGCATAAAATAAAAAATGTCAAATAAATGCTGTTCTATTGAACTTTCTATTCATCAACTGTATCACAGTTTCCACACAAAATATTCATCAGCACAGTTTTCAACATTGATAATAATCAGAAATGTTTCTTGAGCAGTAAATCAGTATATTATTATGATTTCTGAAGATCATGTGACACTGAAGTGTGCAGTAATGATGCTGAAAATACACAGAAATAAATTACAGTTTAACACATATTCATCACAGAAAACAGCTATTTTAACCTGTAACAATATTTCACATTATTACTGCATTTCTGATCATAAATGCAGGTTTGGTGAGCAGAAGAAACTTCTTTCAAAAACACTACCGACCTCAAACTTTTGAACGGGGGTGTACAATGCCTCAGCAACCACTCAAAGCTTTCATGACTCATTTATATTTCATAATCATAGTCTGCAGGAAAGAACAAACTAAAGTGAGACCTCCTGAGTCGATTCTCCTAAAAACAAAAATATCCTGCTATTCCAGTGTTTTCAGAGTAAAAGACTTTCAGACGAGATCTCAACAATATCTCAAAGTGTGCTCAGATTTGGCATAAGCTGAGTGATTTATATATTCGGTCATTCTGTGTCAAATCAACCACATTTCTGAATATTCCCTGGCTAAAATGTTTGATTTTGTAAACATAAACAACGATTAAACCAAAATATTAGATGCCATGGATGTATATTTACCTAGTAATCCACTATTTTGTTGAGGGGTGTAAAAACTATAGTAATTTGAGGTAAATTACAGAGTTTGTAAATGACGACTAGGGCTGCACGATATCTCACAAGCGATATTTAATGCGCATCTTGTCAGTAAAGCCGGTTCTGTTATTATCAGCGGTAATTTCTATCGTGATTTCACATGGAGCTGCATTTATCACACAGAGCCGTTGTTCACTGAAGAGCTGCGCACACCCAAGGTGATAATGAAGATGGTAATGATATTAAACATCGCATGCGATATATCGTGCAGCCCTGATGACGACTTCATGTTGTTTTTATACAGAGATTGCCAGGTCTATTAATCCAACCACAGCATATTTTGTATGTCTCCCAAACTGAACACACCTGAATTAACTCATCAGCTCATTAGTAGAGTCTGAAAGACTTGATAGCGGTGTGGCTTATGAGAGAGACATCCAACATGTGTGGTGTTTGAGAACCACTGGATTAATCTGCTGGCTTTAGCAATCCTGGTTGCATTATATGTCAATGGTGACAGCTCACAAAAGGGGAAAAATAAGTTTTTGTGTATTTTTTTCCAAGTTTGCATGGCTGCAACTATTAAATATATCCTTAATATCATTTTAGATGAACTGTAATCTTATTATAAGCATTTTGAAATGTAACTACAAGTATTACATTTTTGAAATCTGATTACATATTCCAGATTACTTGTAATTGTGTACTACCCAGCACTGCCGATAACTTCATTAACTATTAAAAAGAGCACAAAATTAGTCAAAAAAACTAAATGGGAAAGCGGCAATGTCAAACAACATTTGCATATGATGTCCTAAAAGCACCACCCAGGATCCGCACTGGTCCTGTTTGCATTGTTTAATATTATAATGAATATTAAACATTACGACGTCCTCGGAGAAGGACTTGACGGCTCATTGGAGCGGATCTGCGTCTGGTACACTAAGGCTTTGTTTCTGACAGCTTCATCAGCGCAGGCCATCACGATCATCATCATCCACTCATTATGTGTGAAAAGAAGCTAAAGCTCATTACTCCACAATAGCCAGTGAAGCTGTGTGAAGATGCAGTAATTACTGTTGGCACATCGGCTGAGCAACTGTTTCTCGAAGCCATCAGGACACAAAAGACCAATGGTTTGATGTTAATACAATATCTGTCATGTGCACAGAAACAGTGGACCGTCCTTTTCTATATGAACACAATGAAGACTCAAATTAAGCATTCATTCATTGTATTAACATTAGTTTAGTGATACACATATGCTGCTTTATCATTATTCACCCTCCTTGAACCCAAATTATGCTCCTATTACACAGAAATATAAAAAATCATATTTTGTAATAATAATAAACAATAATAATACCATATAATAAATTATTCAAATGAAAGAATGGCAATAACATAAAGACTAAACACTATATTTGAGAATCTTATAAGGTTATATGGTTATAACCACAATATGAATGCTCAAATTAAATTAATATTAATAAACATATGTTGGTTTTATCATCATCTGCACTCATTTAACCTACATTCTGCTCACATTACACACACACAAAACAGTTATTCACATTTTAAAATAACAATAATCTCCAGAAAACTCAATAATACTGTATAATAAATAATACAAATGGAAAAATGAAAATAATAATGAAACCGACCGAACGCTTATATTTAAGCATCTTTGATACATTTTTATTTATTAAAATAAATTAATATAAGTTTATCTATAAACATGTAGGTTTATCATTATCTGCTCTCATTTAACTCGTATTATGCGAACAAAAATATGATTGTGATTTCACACTTTTCATATTTTAAAATAATAATAAAGTCAAGAAAACGAAATAATAGAATATGAAAAGGCAGCATATTATATAGAGATCAAACATTTATAACTGAGTCTATTTGAATCATTTTTTTTATCTTATATCACAATAAGGAAGCTCATATAAAATATTTATTAGACTATATTAATATAGCAGTTTAGCAATACACATAGAATGAGCAATACACATTATTAATTATCATTACACCAACATATGACACAATTCATGTTAAAATAATAATAAAGTCCATACAAATCTATAATATAATAATAGAAATGGAAGAATGTGAGAGAAAACCTCTTTGTCTAGATTCCAGCACTTTTGATTGGCATTGCTTCATTTCTACTCTTAATGCATCTAATTAAAGATAATAAATTAAAAGTTAAGACAAATGATGCGAGGCTGAGTGAAACAGAAACTGGATCTGAACGGGTTAAAGTATGAAATCCGAAGAATCAGGATGAATTAATGTTTAACTGTTAAAACCGCTTCAGAGCAAACAACGAGTAAACATTTACTGACTTCAAACTCGTAGTTTAACGTCACATTTCTACAGGAATGAACTCTAAACTCGCTTCCAGTATCGGTTTCCAGACCCTTTGAGCGCATCACAACACGTTTGATTCTCAGTCACAGCGTTTCGAAGTAAACACACATGTTCATGACTCGGACTATCGTACAGTAAATACTGTCACACACACCAATATTACAGGACGCGGTTGTGTTTGACCCACCGGTGGATTTCGCGTCGCTTCACGCTTCACAGCCATTTCCAGAAGTTCTGTCCAGATTTCACAAAGCTGGTTTTCCGCGGAAAAAAAGCCCTTGTGCCAGGACAGGAATCACAGATGGTGCAGTCACCCATAACACGATAATCCCGAGTCACGACCGGAGCGGAGCGCTGCCCTCACACACACACACACACACACTAAAGATGGGAAGTCCGACCTATTTCCGCGAATCGGTTCTTTCGAGCGGCTCGGTTCACTGAACGAGAGTCAGTGATTCTTTTTGAGAGGGGGGGGAGAGAGGGGGGGGGGGGGGGGGAGAGGGGGGGGGGGGGGGAGGAGAGAGAGAGAGAGAGAGAGAGAGAGAGAGAGGGAGAGAGAGAGAGAGAGAGAGAGAGAGGAGAGAGAGAGAGAGAGAGAGAGAGAGAGAGAGAGAGGAGGAGAGAGAGAGAGAGAGAGAGAGAGAGAGAGGGGAGAGAGAGAGAGAGAGAGAGAGAGAGAGGGGGAGGAGAGAGAGAGAGAGAGAGAGAGAGAGAGAGAGAGAGAGAGAGAGAGAGAGAGAGAGAGAGAGAGAGAGAGAGAGAGAGAGAGAGAGAGAGAGAGAGAGGAGAGAGAGAGGAGAGAGAGAGAGAGGAGAGAGAGAGAGAGAGGAGCGAGAGAGAGAGAGAGAGAGAGGGGGGGGGAGCGAGAGAGAGAGAGCACAAGAGAGAGAGAGAGCTGTCCGAAAAGCTGTCCGATAATTCCAGGAAAGCGACTCCACCCAGACAGAGTCAGAGAAACGAGAGAACTGTCTATCTGCCGCTCACAATGCGCCCTTCATCCAGTGCCCTCACTAGGGAATAACACCCCGAACAGCTCGGGAGGAATAAATATTCATACAATGACTTCATCTGTAATCGATACATGTGCGAAAGACTGAGCGAAGAGAGCGACAATCAGCACGATTAAAGCAGATTGATTGCGTGTAATTAATTAAACCTCACTGCTGTCCGCTCAATTGGTTTTGCTTCACGACCCACGTTACACGGATAGCCTATAAAGAGTCCTTAATGTCTTCAAAATTAATTAATGTTACCATGAACCGAAAGCACGACATTATGAAAATCATTATGACAGGCTGCAAACACAGTGTGATTTAACATTAGCACGACACATGGAGCAAACACTGCGCCAAATATTGTAGCATTAATATCATGTGACAGATGGATTTGTATCAAAATATGATAGTTTGTTTGGACACATGGCCTTTGGTGACCTTAGCACTGGTTTTCCTCTCTGTGAACGCAGACTGAAATGTATTCAGAGGATATTACAAATATTGGTAGGCTACTGGTATAATAAATATTAATATTAAATTATAAATAGTATATTAATAATTAATATATAATGTACACGATTTATATTTTCTTTTGTTTATTAATCTATTAATTTGTATTATTATTTTTTTATATTATTGATTACTAAATTATAATTAATATAAAATATTGGTAAATAATAAGAATAATCATTTAAAATATATTCATTAATAATATGAAATATATATAAATAATTTTAATTGTATTTATTTAATTAATTTAATAATATACAATTATAAATTATACAATTATACAGTTTATATAAATAAATTATATGTATTTATTTATTTATTTTTTATATTAATTCTATTTTCGTATTATTATTATTATTTAAATTGTATTCATTATTATACAATTTAAATTTTGTTGTAAAAATATGATATATCATTTAAAATGTGTAGTTTTTTTATTCAAATTTTTGCATTCTGGTATTTTCCACCAAATGTTCATTACTGTAATGCAGATATTTCCCGTTTAAATATATATATATATATATATATATATATTTTTTTTTTGGTGTGGCGTTTGTCCTTAAATTCTCATTAATGTCATGACTTTTAAGGCCTCATGCCTCAAAAATACTGCAATACAATACAATAATAAATGGGGTAAATGTCATGAAAATAATGTTGCAATGCAAAATGCATCTTAACGTTTCTCAAAATATAAATTTTATTTATGCAACATATATTAACGTATTTCTTTGATTTGATTTTGGAATGAAAATCTGATCTGAGAATGAGATTGTTCCGTTATTAAATATGTATCATGAATAGAATGTATTTCCTGATTGGGCTGATCTGCGATCGCACTCGTCTCGGCGGTTTCACAGGCTTGCAGCATCTCTCTGCACTCATGGAAAATGAATTCTGACCGAGCGGGTCAGTTTTTCCTAGCAGCTGTCCAAGGCTTCAGAGCAGCTCATGTCAGACGTGGCCTCGGGACCGAATGAGTATCACACACACAGACGACACTCTCACACAACGGCACACTGACTCCCGGTTAAACCCCGCAGACGCCAGCTCTGAGCACCGCTGAAAACACTCCATCTTACAGCACTGACTTACACTGGATACATCGGTTATTCACAAGTCTCTGTCAACAAACAATCTAGTTAACACTGCATTTATCTCGTCTTTATTTGCATGTGTGGCCTTGAGGTTATCCAAAACCGTTCATGAATGCAAAATAATATAAAGTCTGAGCACATAAAATAAAATGAAACAAAACGTCTCCAGGTTACGCATGGTTCCCCGAGTGAACGAGACGCTGCGTCGAAAACGCTATGGGAACGCCTTCAGCGTGACCACGCTCTGAACCACATGTGTAACCAGTCCAATGGATGGGCGAGACGTCACGGCGGGTGATGTAGCGACCAGGAAGATTAAAAGCACCTGGAGCTGGTATCAGCTTCTAGGAATGAAGCAAGCGCTCGCAGGGATGCCGGAAATATGGCGCTGAGACGCAGATTCTCATTCCCATGGCATGGAGAACGAAACAAAACCTTGTCAGAGCCACAATGCAGCGCAGAAGTGTGCAGAAGCCTGAGATGCTGCCTGCCCTCGCACTATATTTGTCTTCATTCGTATAGAAACTAAGGACTGATAATGGACAGACGGCACAAAATAAGACTGACACACACAGAGCATGACAGAGATACCGGTTCCACCGCACGTTCCTGGTCGCTACGTCACCGTGACGTCTCGCCCATCCATTACACGTGTCTCAGAGCGTGGTCACGCTGAAGGCGTCCCTTCCTGAATATCGCTTTCGACGCAGCTCGAGGTCCTGAAGGGCAACAAATATGTATGCTTAAAATAATACAAATAAACTATTTACTGAGGATATAAAAACATAATAAAACTAATGGTTAAATTATGCTAACAATTTTTTTTACAATATAAATATAATAATCTAAAATAAATACAAATATATGCTTCACGCTTTAAAAACTTTTTGCTAATGAAATAAAATTAAAATGTAACAATAAAAAACAATTAGCTAGATATAAAAAATAAAATACAAAAATAATAAAATGTAAATATATGCTTAAAATAATAAACGATTTACTAATGAAACGAAAACAACAAAATACAACAAAAATGCAAGCTTAAAATATATATTTTTAACTATTTGATAATTATATAAAAAAATTATTTACATAAAAATGTTTGCTTAATACGTAAAAAAATGGCTAAAGCTAAAACAATAAAATAATGTATGCTTCACAATTTATACAATACAAAATGATACAATATATATGCTTAACAATAAAATAAAAATTATAATATAAATAATAAATACTTAACATTTTCAAAACAATTAGCTAATTATATAAAAATGAAATACAAATAATTTTGCTTAACACAATCTAAATAATTTGAAAATGCTATGAAATTAAAAATAAAATAAAAATGTATGCTTAACAATAAAATGATTTGTTAAAGATACAAAAAATAATTATGTTTAACAAAAAAATGTTAATGATGTAAATCTAAAATAAAAAAAACATGCTTAACACCTTAAAACTATTTGCTAATGATTTAAAAATAAAAATAAAACAAGAACGTATGCTTAAGACAATAAAAACTATTTATCAAGATATAAAAAATTTATATAAATGTATGTTTAAAACAATTAAACATTATTTGCTAATGATATTAATATACAATTGAATAAATGTATGTTTGACACAATAGAAAACTGTGCTACTGATATAAAATGTATATGATTTAATTAATATTACCTTGAACTGCAAAATCGAACAATATGCTAAATTATTAACATGACAAATAATTAACAGTTTTTGAAAAGAAGACTTTTTTACACAGTTTTTCTTCTTGAGTAAAAGTACTGTGTAATTTTTTCAGTAAAAGCACAAGGTACAATACTGATTTAGAGATTATTTTTGCTATATTTGGATGTTAAGCATTACATGAGTAAGTAATTAGTCATGTCTCTCACGTGGCTTGATCTCATTGATCAGTCTTGTGCCGGCTGGTTTCCATCGTCCAACTACTTAAACTATATCACTGTGAACCAAACTGGCACGGGTGCGATCAATGAAAGCACACATGTGCCATCTGCATCACAGATCAATGCTGGTCCTTGTTTTACCAAACATCCAGAGCTTTGAGGATCCTGCTCTTCTCATTCAATCCCAGCCCTGGCCTGAGAAAAGCAGACCTTCTCATCTGATAAATAACAACAGACGGTTCAGCTCTTGATCTCAGCAGCGAGAGATTTCAATAGTTCACTCGCTGCTGTTCTTCTTCCAGCAGGACATCTGTGTGGAGTTTGTGTTTGTGTTACAAAGTGGATTAAAACAAGTGACGGTTTACGTGCATTCAAATTCATTTCCTCTTCATCATCACTTTTGCTCAAAGTCTTTTAATTAACTAGTATTTTTAGTGGATGTATGAAGTCCATGCATCATTATCACATTATGCAGGCATGCTCAACCAAAGAATATTACTTATTATTTTTAACATTAACTATTGCTCCTTACATGACATTTGGTCTAAATACAATTTGGGATATATTAGTAAATTTTATTTTCAACATGAACTACTCTTTTATTTATTTTTGCATTTAATGCTTTGCCTATTTTTAATGAATTGCATGCATTACATTTGTATATTGTATTGTTATTTAAATCAATGTTCAGCATCAAGGTGCCATGCATTTATACAAAAAAGTGCAAAATCTTTAGTTCAAACTTTATGCACATGTTGAATTTATCCTGTTCTATCACTTCCAACATAACCGTTTTACTGCGAAATGTTTGATTTGAAAAGTCTGCTTGTTCTTAAAACAGCTTTTCACTGGATATTTTTGCATTTAATTCAATTGTATTTGGTTTAAACAAATTTTGGGATATATTTGTGAATTGCACATTTTTAAAGCATGCATTTGCATATTGCGCTATTAAATAAATCAATGTTCAGTATTAAGGTGCTATTCATGTAGAAGTTGTTCAAACGTAATGCATAAGTGTGACAACCAATGCATTTCTCCAGTTTTATCATTTCCAACATAACAACGCTTTTTAAATGTTCTGAAACTTTCTTCTTTTTTGTTACTAGTTGTTTCAGAACAAATAAAAATTAACGTTCATGTATTGTTTGTAAAGTTATTTAATGGAATGTTCTCTTAATGTTCGTAAAACAATGAAAAAAAAACATTTTGAACAGAAATGCTCAGAATGCTAGCTTCATTAGCTGGGATGACGTTTGGTCCATAATCATTTTGGGATATAATGTACTTGCTAATTGCATCTTTTTACAGTATGCATGTGTGTATTGCATGGTTAATTAAATCAATGCATTTATACATCGAGCAGAATCTGGAGTTAAAAAGCAATGCACATGCTGTGAACTGAAATATAACATATTAACAGTGACATCTATTGGTAGTTATTAGACAAATAGAAATGTCCCGAGATCAACTTTCAAACATCTGAGGCTCTGCAAGTTTTCTTTCCACCTTCTGGTAACAATCATGGAAGTACAGAGACTGACTAATGGAGTCAACGGCTCCTACTGACTTATTACTTTCACAGACGACAGAAACTGCTGAATCTGCACCAAAAAAACTCCTCAAAGCTGGCTACGCCTGTCTGTACTCGATCCAGCGCAGAAAAGTGAAATCACTTCTTTGAAAAGCACCTGAAGGAATGCAGAGTGTCTCTTCTTACCTGAAACATGATGAAAGTCTCGCTGTCAGATGAGCGTGCGTTAACAGAAGCAGCGGGCTAAATGAGTTCAGAGACTGAACTGCTGTCTTTCGACTCAGTTTCTGCTCTCTTTCATCTCTCTCTCTCTCTCTCTCTCTCTATCCGCAGTCATTCCTTCTTCCCTTTCTGACAGAACAGCAGATCCTGCTCATGACGGACCGCCCCGCCAGCCAATCAGAGAGCGGGATATACAGTGTGGGCGGGGCTTAGTGAAGTTGATTCAAACGCTGGGTAATTCACTAAAACGGTGTTTATTTCTGTGGAAAACTAAAGATTAACCTTTTCAACTCAACTTCCATGTTGTATGGAAAGTACGGTGGAAAGATTGGGAACCATTTACAGTAAGGTACCATAGTTAACATTAACTATACAATAGGATACATTTGTTAAAGGGATAGTTCACCTAAAAAAAAAATATGTCATTAATTACTCACCCTTATGTCTGTTTCAAACCGTAAGACCTTCGTTTATCTTAACACAAATTAAGCATTCTGTGACCCTACCATAGACAGCAAGGATCCTCGTACGAGCAACGTCCAGAAACATAGCAAGGATCGTTAAAATAATCCATGACACATCAGTGATTCAACTGTAATTTTATGAAGCTACGAGATTACTTTTTGTGCATAAAAAAAGACTTTATTAAACATTGTCTCCTCCGCGTCACCCTAATGTGCCATTTTGGAGAGTATCACATACGTAAATAACGTATGCTGTTCTGTGTCAGCTGCACCGTACGCAGATACGCCGTTTACGTTGTTTACGCTTTGATCTGAACATAAAAAAACATATACGGGTATATACGTTGTTTACGTATGTGAGATACTCTCCAAAATAGCGCTATAGTGTGACGCGGAGGAGATGAATTGTTGAATAAAGTCATTATTTTTGTTTTCTTTGCGCACAAAAAGTAATCTTGTAGCTTCATAAAATTACAGTTGAACCTCTGATGTCACGTAATTAATGACAGAATTTAAATTTTTAGGTGAACTACTGTAAAGTATTTGTTGTTATTGCTATTATTGTTATTTGTTGTTACACTTGTTATTGTTGTTGTTAAGCTCACAAGAGTCCGAAATTCTCATCCAAAATTTTTGCACGTTAAAAAATAAATACCACATAACGTTGTACGTTAAAAAATAAATACCACATAATGTTGTACGTTAAAAAATAAATACCACATAATGTTGTACGTTAAAAAATAAATACCACATAACGTTGTACGTAAAAAAATAAATACCACATAATGTTGTACGTTAAAAAATAAATACCACATAATGTTGTACGTTAAAAAATAAATACCACATAATGTTGTACGTAAAAAAATAAATACCACATAATGTTGTACGTTAAAAAATAAATACCACATAATGTTGTACGTTAAAAAATAAATACCACATAATGTTGTACGTTAAAAAATAAATACCACATAATGTTGTACGTTAAAAAATAAATACCACATAACGTTGTACGTAAAAAAATAAATACCACATAATGTTGTACGTTAAAAAATAAATACCACATAATGTTGTACGTTAAAAAATAAATACCACATAATGTTGTACGTTAAAAAATAAATACCAATGTTGTGTCAATCATGTTTACACACTGCCTCCGAAAGTCATAAAAAAATTCCGGTCAGGTTCGATTTTCTGCGTTTTAGCATCAGTAGAAAGTATTTTATTAGGAAAAGATGATGAATATGAAAAAACCCATATGAAAGTTTCGGACTCAGTGTGCAAGGAGCTTTACTGTTGTTCGGTGACATTTCGGGAGCGCAATCCAGTCATTTCAATAGAATCCAATTGCACGAGTTTATATTGAAATTACTGGATTCCGCTCTCAAAATTTTGCAGGGAAATTTACAGGGAAAAAAACAGCATTGCATTTCAAATTTAGTTTGAATTTGATGTTTTTTCTTTGAAGTAGCTATGTTTCTTTTTAGGTTTTTTATTTGTCAGTTATGTTTATTAGGGTTGAATGGTACATCTAATGTTGTTAAATTAGTGTTTATTGCATATTTCAGTTCGATGAGTCTCGTCATGGTGTGTTTAGTGCTTGTGTGAATGACGCTGTGCACCTTCTATACATGTTTAAAAGCAGCTTGTGATGGGCTTCTCATCACCCCCTGCATTTGGTGATTATAAGTGTATTTCACAGTTACAAAACAGATTTCAGTACTTCAATATGATGGTATATTAACATTATATCAGTTAATGAGATTACGGTATTTAACCGTAAATTTAAGTTAAAACCATAAAACCCTAAAATGTTGTTACCGTATTTTTTACAGTAGAGTTCCGGTAATCACAGCTGCCGTTTTTTTACCGTAAATTTTACTGTTTTTTTTTACAGTGTATATACAGTATAAAAATGTAATTAAAGAGTCAAATCGTGCCTTTATATTGACCCAGATGCACCTGTAATGATGATTTATATCTTACAGCGGTCAGGGTGGATTTTGTGGGAAATTGCACACAGAGCAGAAACGCAAATAAACCAACGTTTTTCTGCAAGAAAGGTGCGGTTTTATTTTTTAACCACACATAGTGTAGCTAAAAATAATACTAACAGATTCAACTTTTGATTTTAATAATGTATTACTTGCCTAAATGATGAAATGAACATTGATTAATAAATGATTTAGAAGTATTTTTCATTGTTAGTTCATCTTACACAATGCAGCTACCTAATGTGAACAAATGGAAAAGTGTTACCGAAAGATTCATGAAAACATAACAGCACCTTTAGTAACAAGACCTTTAAAACTAATGATTAAAATCATCCACAAAGGCACGTTTAGTTCATGCTATACCGCACAACTCATGATGACAGTGCTGAGAAATCCAGTTTAATTTGATCCCACGGCTGCCAGTCTATGTCAGCAAGAGTTAATTATCTTATGGAGAGACAGTGAGCGAATCACTGTGTGATGTCTTATAATAGAGCTGCATTATAGTCTTGCAGGTCTCTGGAAGCACCAGCTGATGCACACCATGATAAATGACATTATAACGATATTCAGTGCTTTAAAATGTATGGAATAAAAGGCAATCTTGAACAGGCCAAACTCGTGTTTCTACAACATGTGTGACGCTGAAACATGCAACACATTGCACAACTTATAATTGGGTGTTTCTTCAACTTCAGGCACTTTTCCAGTTTGTCACAGGGGTTGATTTTTATTCAGACGAACATATTTGAACTCTTTGTTATATGAAGGTCTCATCAAAACTTTTTATTCATCTTTTAGATTCGCTAGAATTTTAAATTTTATTACGTTGAGTCTTGATGTGTGAATATCAACCATAAAAATATATATATTTTTAAAACTATGACAATCTAATAACCATACACTGAAGCACAAATTGGTGTTTGCACTCAAAAATTGCTTTAGTGAGTTTCATAAATACCGTAGTTTCATAAATGGCAAGAAACAGTATTTTCTTTTAAAACGTACAAAACATTTTTTTTTTGAAAAAACTAGAAAACTAGACTGAAATATACTGATTTTATTAATTGCATTAAATAATTTATCAATATTTAAAAACTATATTTACTACATTTCAACTGTCATTTCCATCAAAACCAGCAAATTAATAAAGAAAAAAACTAATACAGTTTTTAAATGTTAGTGTACTTGTTTACGGAGAAGATGGCAATGAAGAGCTTGAGATGAAATATAAGATGCATGATGTAAAAACAAAATCAATAAATATTATTTTGCATTTTAGCATTTTTGCATTTTTTTCCAATTTACCAAATTATGCACAAAGCATGAAAATATTATTAAATACATGCACTCAGTGTAAAAAATACTGATGCAATATACACAAACTTAAAATTCAACATAGCTTATAATATGCTGTTTCAGCTTAAAACTATAGTGTTCATGTTGCCTTAAAATGTAAGTTTAATCAACTTGGATTTTCAAAAACAAAATAAAAATGTTTTTATGAAAATGCTAAAGAAATGTAATGAATAAAATGCCAGTTCTACTAAAATGTTTTCAAACAAAATGCCCGATCTGTTTGTTGGTTGACCGAATGACAGAATGATGATGTGCATTTGTGTTTGGAAAATATTAGATGTCAAATTGTTTTCTAAAAGCTCAAGAAGACAAGAAGTTGCCAGTGTTGAAGAAACAGCCGCTTATAGATTTAACACGCCGCATCTGAGGATTGGACACGCAATCTGATCGCCTGCTTTATGCACTCTAGGGAAACGCTCATTTAACCCCACCGCTTTCACTAAACAAACGTTTATTCTGCTCTGTATGAAAGCGTGCCGTTGTGTGCGAGTGTGGAAATACTTCGGTCGGCTGCTGTAATATCACTGCCGCTCCTTCCCAAGTCTGTGGTAAAACTGAAGAATGCTGGAATTTCTGCAGTCAGACGAGTTCAACAGAAAGCCTTCATCCGCACTGTTTTTGAGTTAGATGATGTTCATCAAATGCATTGTTCACCAGCTGTTGAAAGCATGAATGCAATCGAAACCTCCAGCCGTCTGATATGGATTGTGATAATGATTGTTCCACATATGATCTGTGGATCTGTGCCTGGAGCGTGCATGTTTTCCAAGCCTCGCTCTGGCATTATTCTGCAGCTCTAATTCTGTCTGAAAACCTTCTGCCAAAGCAGAGCGACAAAAACAAAGCTTCAGTGAGCGTGGAATGGTGAACACAACTAACTAACTAGAGAGTAAACTGAGGAGCGAGGGCTGAGAGTCCACCAGGAACTGATTTGATTCCTAGATGAGATCATGAAAATCTGCCATTTGTGAACTGAAGGGTGAGTTTAGATGGAAGTTAATGATGCTCGTTGTTTATCCCAAGCCACATTTCCCTGTAAAATGCAATGCTGCAAAGGAGTTGCACAACTAGATGTTTCTTTCCTGAAGGAATGCTTTAGTGTTTGTGCAACAGCAGTAAAGTACCATTGAGTTTGTGGTAAATTCAGGTTTTAGTAAAAAAAAAAAAAAAACATTAATCTGAAAGTGATGTGACATACAGCCAAGTATTGTGACCCATACTCGGAATTCGTGCTCTGCATTCACCCATCCAAGTGCACACACACACACACACTCACACACACCGTGAACACACACAACGTGAACACACACACCCGGGGCAGTGTACACACACACAGCAGTGAACACACATCCGGGGCAGTACACACACACAGCAGTGAACACACACACGGGGCAGTGCACACACACACAGCAGTGAACACACATCCGGGGCAGTGCACACAAACGGCAGTGAACACACACACCGTGAACACACACCCGGGGAGCAGTTGGGGTTCAGTGTCTTGCTCAAGGACACCTCAGTCGTGGTATTGAAGATGGAGAGAGAGCACTGTACATTCACCCCCCCACCTACAATCCCCGCTGGCCCGAGACTCGAACCCACAACCTTTCGATTCCGAGTCCGACTCTCTCTATTCATTAGGCCAGGACTTCCCCGAATGTAATCTGTATTCTGTTTTAATGACACCTGAACAGGATATAGTTGAACAGATGCAAGAAAGAAAACCAATCAGAATTCAGTATGCAAATATTACAGCAGGCCATCACATTTTGAATGATGAACAAATCAATACAAAAAGTTTGAACTTTTTAAATCGTGAATTTCTCTCAAGCTATAAAATAACCAACCAGCTAGCCAACTAACTAAATAAATACAACATTAAAATGATCCACAAAATAGAGCTTGAATGAAAACTGCATGGTAAAAATAAAATAAAAAATAAAGCTAAATAAATACAAATAAGTCTATAAATAAATAAAGGCTAGCAACTTCAAGACTATTATTAAGTGCAAAACTAAATTTACATGAAAATTGCATAAATAAATAAATAAACAAATGATGCACTAAAATTTAAATAATCTGCAAAACAAAGTTTGAATGAAGACTGCATATATATAAATAAATATATAAATAGTAGTAGCCCCTCCAAGACTAAAATTAAGTGCAAAACCAAGTTTACATGAAGATTGCATGGAAATAAAGAAATAGTAGTATCACTAATACTAAAATTGACTGCAAAATATAGTTTGCATGAAAACTGCAGGGTAACAGGCTGAATTAATTGCAATACTTTAGATTTAGAGATTTAGAACAAACCCTGAGCAGAACGACTGAGACAAACACGTAGAAAGAACACAGTTTGATGATTAGTCATCTTCAGCGGAAACACAGCAAGCAGAAAGCAACAAACAACCCCTTCTCACCAGCGTTTGAGCCGTTTCTGAGACGCACGAGAGCCGTGTCTGTTCCTTGAGCACCTTAAGAAACAGATGCTGAACTTTTCCCTCCAGCACTATTGGCAAATCATGATCACAATCCAGATCCCAATCCAAACGCCTTCCTTCAAGCCCTGAGCTTTTGTCTCTGGACACTTTAGAGGTAAATCCCCCCCCCGTCGTCCGGCTAAACTGCCACTCAAAGTGGAGAGACGTCCGGAGGGAGGCGTATGCGGTCACAGACACTTGCTAATTAGGACAAAAGCATTAAAACAAGGTTAGAAGGACCTGACAGCATGAGGGCTGCGTCTAAATAACGCCTCTCATTCCCAGCGCTCATTTGCATGGAGATCATGCCAGGCGGCATTCACTTTACAACAGGCCGTGAAAAGATGACTCAAAGTGAGTAGTTCACTTCAAGAGGGAAGAGCAAGGGGGCTTTTGTTACCAATGTGTACCCAGAATGCTCAACAGAGCCAGCCATGGGCCTAACTTAAAGATGTATGTATATGAATGGCAAAAAAAATAAATAAACTCATTCCATTGAAAAGTATGAACATGGTCCAGATATGGCTCGCTGTGGAATAAGCAATATTCAGTTAGATCAAATTTGAGATTTTTTTTCCAAATATACAAATCAGCAAAAAACATACTTTACAATATTCCAAAGCACATACTAAATTACTATATTACAATATCAAACTAAAAATAAACATAATTAGATCATTTTAAATATATTTTTTTGATCTAGTTACATTACTGTAAGATTAGAAATGTGTTTTTTTATGTCCTTGAAACACATTTTGAAATATATTTTAATATTATTTAAAACACATTCAGTTTATTAATATATTACAGAAATCTGATCTATTTAATTTACTATCTTTATGACTGACAAATATGAAATTTCATTAGTTTGTTTATGTTAAATTATATAATCCAAATGTTTTAACATTTTATATGCAAATATTTTGGGTGCAGATTCTTCTAAATTTGTATGATTTAAAGATAAAATAAAAACATTTCAGCTAAATGTAAGATAAAAACCAGTTCTGTAGTATATGACACAAATATAATATATTCTAGGAATATTTCTATATTTAAAATCTGTAATAATTACATCATATACTGGTATTTTAATATCATATGCTAAAAAATGTTGGGGGGGGGGGCACAAACAAACTGAAAGTACGGGCGATCTGGTTCAAGCTCCTCGATCCTTTTTTTTCTTCATCCGAACGCCTTGTGAAGGGTATTTTTGTAAAGATAAACCCGAATTGTTCTTTCATCTGGAGATATTGCGCTTGCTTCCACATTAATTAGTACCTGTCTGTCAACTGACGAGCTGCTGCTGAGTGGAACGAGAGTCGTTGAGAACGGTCCAATCACATGAGGCCAAACATATAAAAACCATCTTGATTCGCTCTAACAACAAAAGTGGGAGGAGCCTGCGCCCCAAGGACAGTTTGAAACCAGCCAATTAGAGCTTAGCCTCAAATCACATGCTTTTGAAAAGTTTGTGTACTTACATACACACTCATTAGTCCGGCGCTCCGAAAAAAACTATATCGTGATATATATTGTTATCGTGATATAACATTTGTCATATCGTGATATAAGATTTCGGTCATATCGCCCCCCATCACCGTACTTACCCAGCTGATTAATTAATTACAATAGCAAACATTTTTTGGTATGACAAGTTTTCTGAAATATGCAAATGAGGCACAATCTAAGTGAACGTAAACTAATTTGCATATATTTTCAGAACAGAAATCTGAATATTGAGTAATTTATGATTTTGTTGAGCCTTGTTTGTATGATTTTGCAGAGCCTGCATTAGATTTTTAGATTTTCAATAAATTATAATATAACTAACAGTAGAATACTATGACTAAATTATTTTATTTAGTTAATATTTGCGATAATTATTGTTAACATGTTAAAGGGGGCTAACTCGAAGGGGGGGGGGCAGCGCCCCAGCGCCCCCTATTGACCAGCCGCCACTGCTAATAACAGTGAGTAATGTGAGTAAAGTCTTTCGGGGTGTACTGCTCCTTTAAAACCATTGCATGCTTGTCATGCCAGCTGTTGCCGTGGTGTTCTGCTGGAATCTGCCTCACATCTTGGCAGTCGTGTAACACCAGAGGCTCTGAGGCGTTTGGGCCAAAGCCATCTGATTGAAGACTCGTAATGGCATGAGACTACTCGTCTACTGCAGGTTACATGTAAACTAGTCCCAGCCTGAGATGTTCCGCCCACAGACGGGTTTACCAGCACCGGATCGGCTGAGTTTCTGAGGTCAGCGGCATCAAACGCTATGCCGAGTTTAGTTTCAGACGCAAGATATTCACTCAATATATTCTGCAACATTTATCATTTTCATTTAAAACTACTGATACAAACTATAATAGTATCTCAGTCATACTAAAATAACACTGAAGACTTATTATTACAGGGACAGAATTCTCATATTTACAGAATCTGCCTAGTAACATCCATTAGCACCATAGTAACCATTTATCAACACTCTAGGAACCATTTAGAACATGTGTGCAACTGCTTAGCAACCGCCCTAGCAACCACCCATAATACCTCATCACTGGCCTAGCAACCATTTAGATCAACTTAGTAACTCCTTAGCAACTATATAGAACACATTAGTAACTGTTTAGCAACACCCTTAGCAACCACCTTAAAAACACCTTAGCAACTACCTAGAAAGACAAGTAAGGACAAAAAACTCCACAGGGCTTATTTACATAATCTGCATAGCAACAGTGTAGCAACTCCCTGAACACCATAGTTACCACTTATCAACACTCTAGGATCCATTTAGAACACTTTTCAAAAAAACAAAAATTAAAAAATTTCGTAACATTTTTGTAACTGCTTAGCAACACCTTAGCAACTGCCTGGCAACCACCATAACAGCTGCCTAGCAACCAATTAGAAAACCTTAGCAATAGCCTAGAAACCATTTAGAACATCATAACTTCGACCTTACCACCAACCGCCATAGCAACTGCCTGGCAACACCTTAGCAACTACCCTATCAACTACTTAGCAACTTCCCTGAACACCATAACAACCTGGGATCCATTTAGAACACTTTTCAAAAAAACAAAAATTCGACAAAATGTAATGACTTTTTTAACTGCCTGGCAACACCTTAGCAACCACTTAGAATAATTTAGAAGTAGCCTAGCAACCATTTAAAACTTCTTAACAACCACACGGAACACATAAGTAACTGTTTAGCAGCACCCTAGCAACCGACCAACACACTTTAACAACTATTGTAAAAGTTTTCACTCCACAGGGCTTTCATAAGCTATCTATAAACGATCTCTTATTCCTACGTGACACGTGAAAAACACGATCAATCTAATATGTGCAATATATGTGTCACTCCTTTCATTTTCCGTCATGCTTATTATAACAGTCAATGCAAAATCCATGCATGTTAGCAAATGAAAGTTATGTGCTGGCGGTGATGAGAGAGGATGGTATCGACATCAGTTGTATTCAGTGTTTGCTAGCAGCAGCAGTGAATGAATGTCTGAATGCTAAACTCATCTCTGCCAGCGATTCACAAGCTACAGCGATTCAGATCCAATAACAAATGCTAAGCATTATTAATTTAGCACGCTTGAATTATACATCAAAGCACGGACCCGACGGCTTCAAATCAACAGAAAATATTCCTTAAGCAGTGAGCTTGAACAACTGTACATAAAAGAGCCATTTAAAGCAATGCATGCTGTATTTGGCAATGTTTACATCATCAGACAGAATTATAAGCATGTGCACATTTATGTGACTCTACTAAACTAATG
>CM049874.1:1957563-1992563 GCA_027474115.1 Schizopygopsis malacanthus | reverse complement strand
TATGTGAAGTTAACTGTACAAGTGTATAATGTAAATAATTTATATAAAAATTATATTTAAACATTGCATTATATAAATAAATACATTTTATTTTAATGTACATTTTATTTGAGTTTACTGTAAATATATTAAGTAAACTCCAAAATATTAATTATTTACATACATAAAATGTTATATAAACACATATTATATAAACTATTATTAAATAAATAACTGAATTATATATATAATACAAGTAGTTATGAACATTTATATATATATTTACACTTATTTAATTAATTATTGAGTTATGTAAATTATATAGTTATACATTGCATTGTTATATACAATTAGTTTTATTATATATTTTATTATATTGTATTGTGTTTACTATAACTATATGTATGCAAGTATATCTTACAGCTACTGTAAATACTAAAAATAAAATAGAATATATATATATATATATATATGTGTGTGTGTGCGTGTGTTTGTTTGTGTGTGTGTGTGTGTGCGTGTGTATAACATTATGATATAAAATGAATTAAATAAAAAGTCTTAAAAAGTATATGTGGTGTACATTAACTAGTATATGCATTGTATGTTCATAATTATGTGATAGTTATGGAGGCCTTTCAGTGATTGTTGAATAAACTGAAAACACATAAGGACATTATAATGGTGATTGCTGGATTTCTAGCCTGAAGTCTTTCAGTGTGGTGTTTGTGGAGACTCAGAGACTGATCTCATCCAGATTTCAGACCTCCTCAATGATATTATTACAAACATCACCGCTAATGCTGAACACCCCATAATCATAGCAATATTTCTCCAAACAGAAACGCTATACCTCTCGTTCGGTGTGAATAAAGTGCAGAAATGTTTGAGGAAAACCACAGACCTCCACCGCAGAAAGATGATCAGAAAAACATTGATTCCAGAACAAATCTGAAACGTTGATGGACACCAGATCTGTGTTTAGAGGATGTTGCACACTTTACACACCACGTCTGCATTATTAAACGAGCCCACACTACACGAGGCTGGAGTCTCACCTGCTTCCCCATGATGATGATGGTGATGAAGATGATGAAGATGACGGAGATGACGGAGATGATGAAGACAATGAAGATGATGATGAAGATGATGAAGATGATGATGAAGACGATGAAGATGATAATGAAGATGACGAAGATGATGATGATGATGAAGATGATGAAGACGATGATGATGATGATAATGAAGATGAGGAATATGATGATGATGAAGACGATGAAGATGATGATGATGAAGACGATGAAGATGATGATGAAGATGACGGAGATGCAGGGTATGCATGCAGCCGTCGCTCCTGATGATGATGATCTGAGAGAAGTGCAGTGAATCTGTGCTATGATGATGATCTGGGTGTGTTTGCAGGCAGGTTCACACAGGAGCGCCGTCACTTAACCCTTACAGAACTACTTCAGTCAGTACTCATACTTCACACTCACACTTCACACTCACACTTCACACTCACACGTCACACTCACACTCACACTTCACACTCATACTTCACACTCACACTTCACACTCACACTTCACACTCACACTTCACACTTCACACTCATACTTCACACTCACACTCACACTTCACACTAACACTTCACACTTCACACTTCACACTTCACACACACACTTCACACTCACACTTCACACTCACACTTCACACTCACACTTCACACTCACACTTCACACTCACACTTCACACTCACACTTCACACTCACACTTCACACTCACACTTCACACTCACACTTCACACTCACACTTCACACTCACTTCACACTCACACTTCACACTCACACTTCACACTCACACTTCACACTCACACTCCACACTCCACACTCACACTCCACACTCACACTCCACACTCACACTCCACACTCACACTCCACACTCACACTTCACACTCCACACTCCACACTCACACTCACACTCACACTTCACACTCACACTCCACACTCACACTCACACTCACACTTCACACTCACACTTCACACTCCACACTCACACTCCACACTCCACACTCACACTTCACACTCACACTTCACACTCACACTTCACACTCACACTCACACTCACACTCACACTCACACTTCACACTTCACACTTCACACTCACACTCACACTCACACTCACACTCACACTCACACTTCACACTTCACACTTCACACTTCACACTCACACTTCACACTCACACTCCACACTCACACTCACACTCACACTTCACACTCACACTTCACACTCACACTTCACACTTCACACTCACACACTCACACTCCACACTCACACTCCACTCACACTCACACTCACACTCACACTCACACTCACACTTCACACTTCACACTTCACACTTCACACTCACACTTCACACTTCACACTCACACTTCACACTCATACTTCACACTCCACACTCCACACTCACACTTCACACTCATACTTCACACTCACACTTCACACTCACACTTCACACTCACACTCACACTCACACTCACACTTCACACTTCACACTTCACACTTCACACTTCACACTCACACTTCACACTTCACACTCACACTTCACACTCTTACTTCACACTGAGTTCAGTCTGCACGCCGCGGTATCTTTTCTGTGCTCAGAAGGATTATTCTACAGCTGTGATCAGACTAAAAAACTAACTAAATACATGGATAAAGATACTTATTATCAATATTTATTATCACCAATATAATAATACATTTCACTATTTATATTTATTTTTATATTTTATTTATTTTTTATTGAATGTTTTTATATTTATTTTAAATAAGTGTTATTATTATTATTATTAGTAGTAGTAATTTAAATTAAATTTAAATGCATTATTATTAGAAATAATGTTAATAAATAAATAAAATGTAATTTATTAGGTCATAAACAAACAATCAAACTAAAATAAATAAACAAATAAATAGACCTAAATGAATGAATGAATGAGAGTAATGTTTTTTCAAAGAATTGTCCTCTGGTTATCAAGGTTAAAACTACCGTTAACAACTACAAAAACATTAATATTGTGAATTAACATTGCAATTTAAAAATAATTATTAAATGTAAATATTATTCTTATTTCAAGTGTAAAATTAGAATGATTTCTGAAGATCACGTGACACTGAAGACTGGAGTAATGATGCTGAAAATACAGCTTTGATCACAGAAATAAATTACATTTTACAATATATTCACATAAAAAACTGTTATTTTAAATTGCAATAATATTTCAGATTTTACTGTATTTTTAAAAAAATAAAATCAGTTTTGGTGAGCAGAAGAGACTTATTTCTTCAATATTAACAAATCTAATTATTTCAAAATTTTGACTGTAGTGTGTAGAATTCAAGAAGCAATAAGTCTATAATTTAGACGTGATATCATGCAGATTAGGAAGGACGTCACACTGTGTGTGCTGTTGTTAGTTTATCTGTGTCTTTAGTAGTTAGTTCAGGATCTCAATGACCAGAGTGAATGGTCTGCACACACGTGCTGCTCTGAATCCTCCGGCAGCGCTGAGATGAATCTCTATAAAGTCCTGCTGCAGAACGGTTGGTGGTTTGGGTTCAGTGCGAGTGGAGACAGGGCTATAAACACCCGCCGCAGGAATTTCCCTGCTTCTCAAAGACTTCACCGAGGCACCTTTCTGCCGCTGCGCTCCGCATGATTACCATCCGTCTGTACGAGTCGCTCCCAGACCCCCTGCAGACGCTCAAGACCATGACCTCTGTGGCTGTCCAAGACAGGCTTATTATACTTAATGATACATCATTTTAATTTAGGTAGTACGGTGACGCATTGCTGCCACACACGTAATATTTTTCCACTCAAGTATGTCGTTATAACGAGATATTTTCTTTCGATTTGTTGTTAAATCAAACTTCAGTCATTCAAATAAATAAATATTCCAGGCCCAGAGTCAATTATTCAAAAATAACTGTTTTGATCTGATCATATATAGCCTAAACAAGTCATGGGTCCGAGTGCTGTTATTGGATAATGTTGTATTGGAGATTAATCCTAATAAACATGCTGCTAAAATTAAAACCATTACATTAAATACATTTAAAACAGTGTATTTCAATTCAGCAGCGTGCAGATCCTATAACGGAAAACGTATCGTTTTTATGACATATGTCGTTATTACGAGAAAAATATCTCGTTATAACGACATAGAGTGGAAAAAATATTATGTGTGTGGCAGCAATGTGTCACCGTAAGGTAGCAATAAAATAACTACAACTGAAATAAATAAAACAATACAGAAAAAAATAAATTAAATTCCTAAAACTTAGAAAAATAATGCAGAAATATTTCACTAAAATTTAAAATATATATAAAATAAAATATATAATAAAAAAATATGTGTTGTTGTTGCTGCTGTTTAAGGCTGGGTTATTATACTATTACTAAAATGATACAAAAAATGCTACTTGAAACCAAATTAAATTAACTTAAAAATAAGATAATAAAGTTTGTACTTATTTCAGTTAGTTGCCAAGGCAGCATTTCTCATTTTCATTTAGTTTAACTAGTTTGATGTACTAAAATAAAAACAATTTGAAAGAATACTACAAACTTTCAACAAATTAACTAAAACATTCAATTTAAACTTACAAATATAAAAATAAAGTTCTAAATGTTAAAACATTTTGTGGCTGTTTGAGGCAGGGTTATAATAGTAACTAAAACCATAAAAAACACCTTAGTTACTTGAAATAAATGTTACTTAAAAAAAAAAAAACTAAACTGAAATAACCGAATACAGACATAAAAAAAAAAAAAAAAAAGACAAAATTACTAAAATTGTAACTAAAATAAAAATACAATAGAAAATACAATTTAATTCAAAATATTAAACATTTTTGTAACTGTTCGGCATGATTATTATAAAACAAAATACTTTAATCATAGAAAAAAAAATGTGTTACCGAAAAGAAAAGTTAACACTTAAAAAAAATATATGTGTATACACACACACACACACGTGTATATATAATGTTTTTTTGAAACAACATAATGACAGAAACTAACAAAATTGACAAAACACAAAATTACTAAAAATTTTACAAAAATGTAATTTAATAAAAAAAACGGAAAATATCGAAATAAATGAACAATGATACTTAAATAACACTGGTTTTAAGTGTAATTTACAATAAAACAGTGCAGAAAGAAAAAATGTCATCATTCCTGGAATAAATCAAAGCAAAACATCCAGAAGCAGGGTTTGGCTGAAATCAAAGATCCTCTTGATGCTGTAATTATTTCCATTCAGCCTGCAGTCTCTGGGAAGGGCGTGAGAGTGTGAGTGTGTGTGTGTGTGTGTGTGTGTGAGAGAGAGTGTGTGTGTGTGTGTGAGCGTGAGTGTGTGTGAGAGAGAGTGAGACTATGAGTGTGCATTTAAGTGTGTGTGTGTGTGTGAAGGTGTGTGAGTGTGAGTGTGTGTAAGTGTATGCAGCGGCGGGTTGCTATGATTCTCTGTAGAGTTTGGTTGCTCTGCGTTTAAATGATCCATATAAATGTGTTTTTCGTAGCTGTAAAACAGACATGCATGAACTTGACGACAAGTTTACAGAAATGTTTTCATGACAATGAAGGGAAAATATGTGAGTGCTTTAGATCAGTGACTCTAAACCGGACGCTCACCAATTACAGACAGCAGGAGAAATAATGTTACATGCAACTAAACCTACATCATACAACTAAAAACATTACAAAGGATACAAAACACTTCCTGTGTTCAATCAAACCAGAGTTGGTTAACTGAAACTAGAATAAATCAAATAAATTAATAAATAAATAAAAATGTGTTGCTGAAAATATTTTGAGACTTTTTTTTATTTAATTTAAGTTAGTTGCCAACTAACCTGAGAATAGATTTCTCATTTTCATTTAATTCAAATTGATATACAACTAAAATGAAAATTATTTAAAACTGTTTAGACAAAATAAAAAAAATGACTGAAACTTCAACTAAACTAAAATGACAATTAAATTTTTTTTTGTGGCTGTTCAAGGCAGGGTTATTGTAAAACTAAAACCATTAAGATGTTGTTACTTAAAATAAAATACAACAGCATTAACTAAAATAAAATAAAATATGAAAAAAAACTTGTATTACAGCTAGTTACTAAGGCAATACTTTTCATTTAGAAAATGAATAAAAACTGTCAAAAATTTATGAAATACACAATATTAAAACATTTTTGTTAACTGAAATTTTCAAATAAAATAATAAATTACATTCAAATAAATTTAAGGTAAAATTTTTATTTACTATTTTAAATTAAATTTAATAATTTACCTTAAATTTAAAATAAAAATACACACACCAAAAACAAAAACAAAAACATACAATTATTAAAAACTACACATTTAAAAAAAGTCAAAAACTCAAGGCAATGTCAAAACCTTTAACATTAAACTTAAAATGAAGACAGCAAATATAAAAATACAATCTCATTTAAACAATTTTTTATAAACTATAATAGTGTCTCAATGATATTGAAACTCATAATCTAAACCCAGAATCACAAGAGCCGAATGAAAACATCTGGAGATGTGATTGGGATTCACTCGAGGGAACGCACGCGCACACACACACACGCACGCACGCGCACACACACACACGCACGCACGCGCACACACACACACACACGCACGCACCTCTCAGGCCTGGATAAAGCCTGCGATTGTTTCTGAGGTTCAGATGGATGAATTCTCCTGCGATGATGTGAGAGAATGAATGTTTGATCAACAGCTTCACTCTGTTCCTCTCTTCTGATTTAATGACCGGTTCAGAGCTACATTCAGATCTCCACAGCGAACGCTTTACTGCACACATTACATATAAAGATGAACAATCCTGATCAACAGAGTTCATTCATTCATCCTGTGCGTCCTCTTATGGAGTACATTTATAACTTCTTTCCTTTTTAAAACACAGCCCTTATGAAAATTAACCATGATTTTACTACAAAAAAGGTTCCTAAAACACAAAACCTGTTCCTGTGGCTCAGTGGTAGAGCATTGCGTCAGCACGCAAAAGGTTGTGGGTTCGATTCCCAGGGAACACACATACTGATTAAAAATGTATAACCTGAAGGCAATTGTAAGTCGCTTTGGATGCTAAATGCATACATGTAAATGACAAAATAACATGGTTACTATACTGTAACCACAAATTAACCATGGTTTTGTTTAATAAAAAAAAAAGAAAACAGAATTTTTAACTAACACATTCCTATTAACAATCGTTCAAGAAGCACGTGAAGGCAGCATCAGTGAAAAAAGGCAGAGACGATGGTAGCGTTAGTTAATTAACCTTGCAGAGTGCCAAGCAGCTCTTACAGAAAGGCAATTTGAAAACAAAATATGCCGCGCTAACTTGTCTGGAGCTGACCACGAAGCCTTGGTATTGATCCCTCTTTCAGAATCAGACTTTGAGAAAATACAGCGTTTGTGAGGCAGTCCGGCGGAAAATGATTGACACAATCATATAGGACTTTACCGATTTAATCCGGGACATTTCCTTCGAAAATGAAACTCAACCACAGTGTCCCTCAGTCTCTGATCTAATCTAAGTCTTGCATTGCCTCTTTAGCGATGACATTGTATATCTCCAGCAAGAAAACAGTAATGGCCGACTGCTGCTTCTCACTCAGGGCTGTGTTTATGCTAATAGGACAGCGTCACAAACGAGCGGGACTTTTTCCCTTCAGTGAAGTGTATAAAGGAGAATCTGAAACCGCTTGTTTGGAGAGACTGTTTATCGTTTATTAAGATTATGAAACATGTGTGGGTGGATTTGATCCATTACAGGCTGGTTGTTTTCACACACTGAGGCCATACAACTGTGTTTAAGCACCTTATGAAAGTGATTTTTGCTTAATAGGTCCCGTTTAATATTTCTCTTGTGGCCCGTATATAGTGGAAAAAAAATAAGAAATGTATTTCGTGCTAAACAGGTTGTTTTTGAAAGTCGGTGCTTGAAATAAAGCTGCTCTTAATTTTCACTGATGATTGCATTGTTAATAATTGTAATTATAGGCATGTAAACCATTGTATAAATGAATATACTTGTTTTAAAGACATTTGATACTGCATTCATTCTTCAGCTCAATCTCATATTCACAATAAAACATTAGTTTGAATGAGGAAAGCGATATCTTTGTCGTACTATCCTTTCATCTGTTAAGGGTGATTTCCGATGACCACTGCATCTTATAATGCGTTTATTTCAGTCTCTTTCAATATAAACGTCTTTACTGCTACTGCATTTTCTTTATTAGCAAACTGCATATTTGAAGTCTAAACAAGTACATTATCACCTTAAAACTACATTCCGTGACACAAAAACTGTATTATTTATACAGTTATAATGGATTTGGGCGTCCGCCATGACACTTACTGTAAGAAATACCGCAAGCGGAGCGATACAAATGATGACGTTTGCTACGGTTTCCGGGTTGAACGACACGTTTCCTAGAAACGGTGTGCGACGGGGTTTGAGATGCATTTTCTCTTGTTTGGGGGGGGGGGCTGGCCATTCACTGTCAATGGCCAGCCATTTTTGACAAGTGTGACTTTGTGCAATTTTGCACAAAATAAAAGCATTTAAAAGCAAACCTCCTGATTAATCATTAAAGTACACTAGTGTGAGAAACAGTGCAAATTTTCATAATTTTTTAACTCCTATTGTGAAAATTATTCATAAAAAATGCTTTTTTCACTCAAAAAATGAGGTGCCTATACTTTCGGATAAATGAGGCCTACGATTAATCAGATGCAAATAGAAACACAAAACCAGTCCTAAATGAAAGAAAACAAGTTGATAAAAATATTAAATCCAATATTTGGTGATAATATAGCATAATGACAGATTTATAAGAAATTGATCGGAGCCCGGTCATTTTTGACCAGGAACACCACAAGTGTGACTTTTTGAAATTTTGTACAAAATAAAAGCATTTAAAAGCAAACCTCCTGATTAATCATTAAAGTACACTAGTGTGAGAAACAGTGTAAATTTTCATAATTTTTTATCTCATATTGTGAAAATTATTCATAAAAAATGCTTTTTTCACTCAAAAAATGAGGTGCCTATACTTTCGGATAAATGAGGCCTACGGTTAATCAGATGCAAATAGAAACACAAAACCAGTCCTAAATGAAAGAAAACAAGTTGACAAAAAGATTAAATCCAATATTTTGTGATAATATAGCATAATGACAGATTTATAAGAAATTGATCGCAGTCGGTCATTTTTGACCGGGAACACCACAAGTGTGACTTTTGGAAATTTTGTACAAAATAAAAGCATTTAAAAGCAAACCTCCTGATTAATCATTAAAGTACACTAGTGTGAGAAACAGTGCAAATTTTCATAATTTTTTAACTCATATTGTGAAAATTATTCATAAAAAATACTTTTTTCACTCAAAAAATGAGGTGCCTATACTTTCGGATAAATGAGGCCTACGATTAATCAGATGCAAATAGAAACACAAAACCAGTCCTAAATGAAAGAAAACAAGTTGATAAAAATATTAAATCCAATATTTGGTGATAATATAGCATAATGACAGATTTATAAGAAATTGATCGCAGTCCGGTCATTTTTGACCGGGAACACCACAAGTGTGACTTTTTGAAATTTTGTACAAAATAAAGGCATTTAAAAGCAAACCTCCTGATTAATCATTAAAGTACACTAGTGTGAGAAACAGTGCAAATTTTCATAATTTTTTAACTCATATTGTGAAAATTATTCATAAAAAAATATTTTTTCACTCAAAAAACGAGGCACCTACGCTCAGATAGATGAGGCTTACGATTAATCAGATGCAAATAGAAACACAAAACCAGTCCTAAATGAAAGAAAACAAGTTGACAAAAAGATTGAATCCAATATTTGGTGATAAAATAGCATAACGACAGATTTATAAGCAGTTGTTTGGAGTCTGGTCATTTTTGACCGGGAACACCACAAGTGTTACTAGGTGAAATAAAACCCACAAAAAGTTACGAAATCTTTAAAAAAATGAATGAGAAGTACTTATACCCTATGTGAACAAAGTCAGTAAGTTTGAGTCCAATGCGATAACGTTAACTAGTATTTTCGGGAAAAAGAAAATCTTTTTCGGATCAATTTGACCCGAACACAACCAGAGGGTTAAGACTGTCTAAATATCATGTAGTTATTGCAATGTCTTCTGGTCCATATCCTTTCCTGAAAGTGTGCTTATTAATGTAATATAAACATACTATTGTAATGAATGTCCACTGAAGGCGAGCGTAGTGAAGAACCCAAGTGCAGTTTATTTATAAATGTGAAACCCAAACAAAGACAGACTTGAGCATGGTATGAACGGATTAGACTCACCGACAGCAGGTTACAACATTAATACACGACAAGAACTAAATGCAAGGACATGGCTACTTATACCAAACACTGAGAGACACATGACAAGAACAGACCAATGGGGACATGACACAATGAACAAGGGAACCAATAGCATGAAGACATGAGAGAAAGGGAAGCAAGACACAAACGAGAACCATGACTATCTTCAAAATAAAAGACATGAAAAACAAGAACCCAAAACAGACCTTACAACTATAGGCCTACATATCTAGATATTTTGCTATTGTATTGTGGAGTTTCATAAACTTTTCTATGCTCCTCTGATAATATAATGGTAAATATTACAATATCATAGCACAACAACGGTGATAATACTTCTGTCTGCCTCTGGTCTCTGGTAACCAATCTTTTTACTGTCACTGTTTTTCAGCTCTGTCTCTCTCATTATTCTAGTATCGCCCTCTTTTAGTGATCCAATCAATTGCTTATGGATGAAATCAGTCTTTTTCTCACTGAATGTGTTTTTTGAGTGACAGGCCAGCGTCTGAGGATCATGCAGCAGCTGTGATAAATCAGTGCGGATGCTCCTCCGCCGGTCCAGCCGTATATCACGGTTAACTGTTAGTCACAGCGACACACAGCTCGTAAAGCTGAAGCACATGTTACGAGACGAGGGGAATCCCACGTGCTCCAGCTTGTGCAGAAAACTTCAGTCATCATGTCTTTTCTTGAGTCTGGGGAGACATTTGGAAGAATGTTCAGGCTGCTGTTGTCCATGCGGTTAAAGTGGAGGCTGATTCTAACGAAACAATAAAACCAATGAATCAAATATAACTCCATATGTCCAAATCTCTTGCTATTTGTAGTCATTTACTATATTTATTTAGTAAATGTACAACATCACTTATGTCAGAATATAATAATTATAAATGTAATAATATACAGTAGTGGCCAGAATGATTAGAACACTAATATTTTCAGCAGCTAAAAATGGTTTGAAGTCAGTTATTTGTATATGTTTAAAACTTAATTTAATACATTTAGAAATGGGGGTCAGTAAGATTTTATTTGTATTAATTATAATAATATATTTAATATTTATACATTTATAATTATATTTGGTAGTAATTTTTTAATAAATAATAATAATAATAATAATAAATATATATTATTTATAGTTATACACATAATTATATTTGGAGTCAGTAATATTTTTAAATAAATAATAATAATAATAATAATAATAAATATATATTATTTATAGTTACACACAATTATATTTGGAGTCAGTTATATTCTTAAATAAATAATAATAATAATAATAATAAATATATATTATTTATAGATATACACATAATTATATTTGGAGTCAGTAAGATTTTTTAAATAAATACAAATAATAACAACAATAAATATATATTATTTATAGATATACTCATAATTATATTTGGAGTCAGTAAGATTTTTTTAATAAATAATAATAATACTAATAAAAAAATATATTATTTATAGTTATACACAATTATATTTGGAGTCAGTAATATTTTAAAATAAATAATAATAATAATAATAATAATAATAAATATATATTATTTATAGATATACACAATTATATCTGGAGTCAGTAATATTTTTTAAATAAATAATAATAATAGTAATAAAAGATATATATTATTTATAGTTATACACAATTATATTTGGAGTCAGTAAGATTTTTTAAATAAATAATAATAATAATAATAATAAATATATATTATTTATAGATACACATAATTATATTTGGAGTCAGTAAGAGTTTTCAATAAAAAAAATAAATAATAATAATAATAATAATAATAAATATATATTATTTATAGATATACACATAATTATATTTGGAGTCAGTAAGATTTTTTAAATAAATAATAATAATAATAAATATATATTATTTATAGATATACACATAATTATATCTGGAGTCAGTAATATGTTTTGGAAGATGGAGGGTGATTCTGAAAAAAAACAATAAAAATGTCTTGAGATATAAAAGTCCATATGAGTCTTTATGACATATATATTTACTATAATATTGTTTTTTAAACTACTTTACACATTTACTACATTTATATAGAAAATGTATAATCATATTCTAATTGTTTATACATATTTTGTTATATATTGGGGGGCAGTAAGAATTTTGTAATAAATTATAGTAATTATTTATTATTTTATATATGTGTGTGTGTGTGTGTGTGTGTGTGTGTGTGTGTGTGTGTGTGTGTGTGTGTGTGTGTGTCTGTGTGTGTGTGTGTGTGTGTGTGTGTCATAGTGTGTGTGTGTGTGTGTGTGTGTGTGTGTGTGTGTGTCATAGTGTGTGTGTGTGTGTGTGTGTGTGTGTGTGTGTGTCATAGTGTGTGTGTGTGTGTGTCATAGTGTGTGTGTGTGTGTGTGTGTGTGTGTGTGTGTGTGTGTGTGTGTGTGTGTGTGTGAGTGTGTGTGTCTGTGTGTCTGTGTGTCTGTGAGTGTGTGTGTCTGTGTGTGTGAATGTATAATTATATTTGGAATTATTAAGAAGTATTATTATTATTATTAATATATTATTTATAATATATGAATAATATTTATTTATAATATTAATATGTATAAATGAATAATTATATTTGGTTTAGGAAGACGTTTTTAAACAATTCAATGCTTTTATTTAGCAATGACATGAAATAGTTTGAAGTTATAATAAATACATTTATAATGTTTCAAAAGATTTCTATTTCAAGTAAAAGCTTGACTCCTGAACAACACTAAAGACAGAATAAATGAGATGTTTCCACATTCAGATAAACTCGTAGCTGTGTTTGTGTGTTCATCTTTCTGATCTGCGTTTGTGTTTCACAGAAGAATGAAAGTTATTCTGTGCTTTGGATCGTTATGAGAGGTCGCTCATGATTTCTGGGGGAATTTTCCTTCGAATCATAATTACAGACCTGACGAGACATGAATCAAAGGTCTCATATTTTCACCAGTGAACTTCTTCAAGACCTTCTGGAGGCCTGCTAACCACAGCTTTAAACCAGGTTCTCCATGACTGAGGGATTTCTCCGGACACAACATGGTTTGTCATGTTTTAGTTTCTGAAGTACACTCAACTCATCTAAACTCTACCGTTTCTTGTTTGAATGTGTCTGTGATTGAACTGAAGTCTTGTGTCTCCATCTAGTGGCTCATCTGGTAACTGCTCAAACAGATTTACTGATATACAAATCATTTTCTTCGTTATTTTGTAATTGTTTTCCAGTAAAAACATTATTAAATCAAGATAAATTTACTGGAGAAGCAAAATGACATAATTAATTCTTGTTTTCTAAAAAATGTGTCAAAAATAAGTGATTTTTTTTTCTTAAAACAAGAACAAATATCTGCTAATGAGGACAGAATAATCATATTTATGATTTTTTTCATTTGATCAAAAATTAATTACATTTTGATACATGTTTCAGATTTCAGTTTTTAGGTTATTGTTTCGTTTCTCATGAAATATATCTTGATGATTATTTTGTATTTTGTTTTAATATTTTTACTGGAAAACATTAACAAGACACAAATACTGAGTTTATTTATATATTTATTATTGAAGTGTAGGATCAACTCCAATATGACAATAAAAATGCAAACAATGAAAAACAAGGTAAACAAAAATGAGTGTACCTTAATATAATAAATGACTGTAATCAATCATCTGAAGCCATAATCCATAAAGACCTGTAAAATACAAGAAACAGTGTAAATACGTGACTCAAGGGTGCACCGGGAAATATTATACATAAATTAATAAACCAAAACTACTATATAATCACCTCTTACCAAAACCTTTTCAATTTCCAAGCTACTGTTTTTCATGCATTAAATAAAGGGGGTGATTCCAAAAATAAATAAATAAATACAATAAATACAATTATTATAAATGTTTCCATCCATATTTGTAATACTATATTTAACTTTTATTCATTTTAATTTATTAATAACTTTTTTTAAATACTTGACTATATGTACAGTACTTTTACAATATAATTTTAAAGTCAAAATATAATTAAAATGTCTACATTTCTGAATAATATTGATGTGAGTGACTTGAACAGGTCTCTTTATCAACATACTGAAACGTGGCTAAAGCTAAAGTCCCAGAACAGAGCCCAGATCTGCCGAAAGCCTCGCCGTCCACTTCCCTTCCTCAGTTCTCTCGCCTGTTTGTAACTTCCTGTCTGAAAGGAATGTGAATGTGCTCTCATGCTGCTCCTGGGAAACCAAAACAATGGACTAAATACAAAGCCTAACGGAAAGCGACAAGCATACACACGCTGTATTTACAGTAAACATCAATCTATTAGATTACATATGAAGTACAATCACTCCATTCTGAACGGAAATTAATGCTGAAGTTACAGCGTTATTATAGTAAATAAAACAAAAGATATTTCCGTTACTTGAAATACAATTAACTGAAAAAAACAAACATTTTATTTCATGTAGTTTCAAGGAATAATGTATCATTTTTATTTAGTTTAACATGTATTAAAATAACTAAAACAAATTTTTTATTAAAAATCTATAAAAAATAAAATAGTTTTTTTAAATAAAAAAAATAAAAAATAAAAAACACTAAAATGAAAACATAAAAAAAAAAAAAAAAGAAATGTTAACACAAGCTATAACAGTATCTCAATGATAGTAAAATACCGCTTTAGTGTGGAATAAACATAAATCCTCATGCTGCACAGATGGACTTTTATTGTGTTTCTGAACAGATGATTTTGACTACAGACAAAAAACAAAGAAACAAAAACAAAGCACAACCCAAAACCCCAATCTAAGGCTCCTGTAGCAGTTTCATTGAATTCTATTGTGTATGAAAACAGAGACGTTTGATACACAGTAAACATCATCAAAACACTGTATTTGGTCTTTCTCCTACTGTTTGGATAAAAATAATTGATTTTCAAAATATATATATTTGTTTTATAAAATGATCAACATCTTGGCTGTACAAATACCACAAATATCAAACAGAACACTGACAGAGAAAATAAAACTAAACTCACTTATAAATGTATGACGTGATTGTTTTGTTCTTCATGTGGTTGTCATTTAAAGGAAAGTTCACCCAAAAGAGATAATTAGCTGGAAAAAGAATTTCACCCTCAGGTCATCGAAGATTAGGATGAGTTTGTTTCTTCATCAGGTTTGTAGAAATGTGTCTCAGCAACGGATGCTCTGCAGTGAATGGGTGCCGTCAGAATGAGTCTCAATGGATGCTCTGCAGTGAATGGGTGCCGTCAGAATGACAGTCAATGGATGCTCTGCAGTGAATGGGTGCCGTCAGAATGACAGTCAATGGATGCTCTGCAGTGAATGGGTGCCGTCAGAATGACAGTCAATGGATGCTCTGCAGTGAATGGGTGCCGTCAGAATGACAGTCAATGGATGCTCTGCAGTGAATGGGTGCCGTCAGAATGACAGTCAATGGATGCTCTGCAGTGAATCTCCAGATGTTAACTGATGGACTGTGGATTATTGTGATGTTTTTATCAGACTCTCATTCTGACGGCACCCATTCACTGCAGAGCATCCATTGCTGAGACACTGAGACACATTTCTCCAAACCTGATGAAGAAACAAACCCTTCCTAATATTCGATGAACCTGAAGATGAGGAAATTTACATCAAAATCAGTCAAAAAACAATGTTGTTTCAGAGGCATAGCAAATAAAATACAATATAAAGACAAACATGTTTCTTCAGATTAATGTGCACCACTGAATCACAGGTAATCGAACCAGGAACATGAATTAAGAGTCATTTTGACTTTAATATCTGAATATGGTGGAGACAAAAACTGTATTGATTTTATGCAGATGAAGCAACAAACTAACTCATTCTGTGGTGATTATACACATTATACACAGTGGTAACATACTAGTGGCTAATTTAATAAATAACATGAATAAATAAATACACTGGATGTTGTAAATATGACGTTCTGTATGTTCGCAGCACTGTAATTAATCTGAAATGAATCTGCTCGTTACCTTATGAAGTCAAATACTTCCTATCAGCGACAAAACCAACTGATGATGAATGAAAGAAGGGTAAATATGGAAATATGAGGCGTTATTAACAGATAACGATGAATGAATCTTTAGATCTGTGTTTAAAATCACCTACAAGAGAGTCTTTGGAAATGACCAGACTACTGAATCAAACTGAACTGAATTTATTTAATATATTCTATTTATAAATTCAATTGAACTCAAGAGAGTTCAGAATTTAAGATTATTCTCAGTTCATTTGAACTAAACTGGCCTCAACACACAGAATGCAGAATTACAATTTGATTTTCAATCTACAAAATTAGAATTCAAATTATATTCAAATAAATCTATATAATTGCTAAAAGACTAGTTAGTACATTTAATTTTTCTGTATAATTACCAATGACCATGTTCATAGACCCAACACATGGTCTTCTGCTCAGCAAGGCTGCATTTATTTGATCCAAAATATAGTAAGATTTGATATATTATTGAAATTCATAACAGCTGTTTTTGTGTGAATATGTGTTAAACTGTAATTTATTCCTGTGTATTTTCAGCATCATTACTGCAGTCTTCAGTGTCACATGATCTTCAGAAATCATAATAATATGCTGCTCAAGAAACATTTCTAATTATTATTCATTTTGAAAAGATTTTATATTTTTGTAGAAACTGTGATACATTAAATTTTTCAGGATTCACAGATTAATTGAAAGTTCAAAAGAGCAGCATTTATTTAAAATAAAATATTTTGTAACATTACAAATGTCTTTACTGTCACTTTTGATCAATTTAAAAATGCAAATTTTTGTAAAAAAAAAAAAAATTATAATGACCCCAAACTTTAATTTAAAACATTAAAAAACTAATCCATAATTGTAATATCAAAATGTATTTTTAAATACAATTATCTGTAAACAATGCGCTAACATGTTGTGGTGCTTTCTAATTCAAATTCTAATTCAACATTCTGTGTTGCAGCCGATTCATTTCAAATTCACGTTTCTTAAAGGGACAGTTCACCCAAAAATGATCATTCTGTCATCCTTCACTCGTTCCAAACCCGTATGCCTTTTTGTCATCTGTGGAACAGAAAAGAAAATATCTTGAGAAATGCCTCATTCAATGAAAGCCATTTTCATTCTTTGGATGACAGTGAGTTCATTTTTGGGTGAACTGTCCCTTTAAGCAGTGTTTCACACCATAGTCTCTGGAAGTGTGTCGATGCTGTCTGATGACAGGAGTTGCCATATTTGCCACTTCTCTGTGGGCCAGTCTGGATGCTGCTCCGCTCCGAAGCTCTTCGATGGCACGTGTGACGCCGCACCCTGACAGGAAGTGACACGCGGCTGCATGGACACGGCAGGAAGTCTGTCGTCTGGTTTGGCGGGAAATGCCATCCCCTCCTCTGATTGGTGAAATGCAGTCCGGCGGCTCGATGCGATTGGATGCATTTGATGGCGCAGGGCGCTCAGAGGACTGCCGTCTGTACGGCACGCTTTACATTCAGCGGTGATATTTGTATGGGACGTTTGTGTCTCATGCACAGGTTCTGTGTCGTTATCGTCATCGTAGAAAACATCAGAGGAGGCGCGTTTATACAGGTGTCCATCTGAACCTGCAGGACAGAGACACATTTACTTATTCTTAACCCTCATAATGTGTTCAGGACATTTGGACCTGGAAGAGATGCATAAAAATGTCTAAAATTCAGTTTTTAGTAAAGGAATGAAACATTGCAAATGCTTTTAGACCCTTAAAATACATGTCATTTATTTTTTAAAGATTTTTTACAATTATTTTTCAAGAGATATAGCGTCTTGTGTTCGGGTCATTTTTGACCCAGGTATGTATGGAGTACCATTAGTGTCAAAAATACTTTTTGCTAAATTAGCTATGAAGTTAAAATAGTGTCTAAAACATTTCGCAGAAATATTTTTATGTTTAAAAATAAAAGTCTCTAATGCTTATGCATTTATTTGATCTAAAATACAGAAAATACAGTAATATTATGAAATATTATTGCAATTTAAAATATTAGTTTACTATTTTAATATACTTTAAAACAATTAATTTCTGTGATCAAAGCTGTATTTTCAGCATTACTACAGTCTTCAGTGTCACATGATCTTCAAAAATCATTCATGAATAATTCATGCTGATTTATTATCAATGTTGGAAACAGTGTTAATTTCGTCGACGAAGAGTACGACGAAAAATATTAGTCAACGAACCTTTTTTTCTGTGACTAAGACGAGATGTTGACGAGCTAAAATGAATATCTGATGATAAAAACTATGACGAAATGTATGCCGCATCTTCGTTAACAAGATGAGACGGGACTAAATTGTTATTTGAGGACTACCGGACATACATCCTTTTGGCTAAATTAAATCAACTATAGGCTGTCTTGTCTTTGAAAATGTGCATATCTGTCTTTGGATAAGAGGCGTTCGTATATCTAGTCTCAGTATGTCAGCCGCAGTGGACGGATAGCTACCAAACACACACTAGTGATCTAAAACAATGGCCTCAGTACCTGAAGGGTTAGGGATAGTGTGACAGACATCCCGTTTCTCCCGGGAGTCACAATTCCTTGTCGATTAATTTAAAGTTAGTGAAGGCGGGATAGGCAGAATCACTTATCCTCCACTTCTTCAGTCTCACACAGACTCCTGTCTTAAATGGACAGCATTCCTAAATACATTCCTATTTGTCATCAATGTTAACCAACAAAAGATGTTAAATAAAGGTATACTTATGTAAACCTACTGTATCTGAACAAACTGTTTACTTTGTATCTTTAACAAAAAATAACAAAAAAATCGACTAAAACTATGAAAGACTCAAATGACTAAAATGTGACTAAGACTATTTAAGCATTTTCTTCTCAAGATCAAAAATTAACCCTGGTTGGAAACAATACATATTGTTAAAAATATTTATATTTTGAATAAATGTTGTTCTATTTTAACTTCTTATTAATCATAGAATCCTGAAAAATGTGTCAGGTTAAAAAAATATTTACAGTTTCCAGCATTGATAATAAATCAGTATATTATTATGATTTCTGAAGATCATGTGACACTGAAGACTGCAGTAATGATGCTGAAAATACAGCTTTGATCACAGAAATAAATGATATTTTACAGCATTATTAATATAGAAAACCGTTATTTTAAATAGTAATAATATTTCACAAGAGTACAGTTTTTTCTGTATTTTAGATCAAGTAAATGCAGTCTTGATGAGCAGAAGAGACTTCTTTAATAAACATGTCAAATCTTCCTGATCCCAGACTTTTGAACAGCAGTGTATATTCATATTTCACTATATCTCACTCTTTTGGACTGGATTCTGTTGATAAACATGAATATCTATTGACCAACCACTGCAGCATGAAACAAATCATCACTCTTTTCATCTGACAGTGAAATGTATGCAATTAAAATGAATTTATTTAGTTAAAAAAAATGTGTTTTGTTTGATATAAATATATACGTTTCATAAATTTGGACTGTTTTTGTGCATTCATGAGTTATAAAGTCAAATCTTCTTGATATTGCTGTGTTAATACGATATATTTCTAAGATTCATAAAACATTTTTAGGAATAAAAATCTTCTTAACCACCATTTTTATTCTCATTTTCTTGCTTATATTCTGTATTCACAAAAATAGTTCTTAATAATCTCAACTTTTTAATTTTTTTAGACAACATTTAGGAATAATTCAAATTCTTGAAAATAATATTCTCAAAAGTCATCAGAAGTAACTTCTAAATAATAATAATAATATAATAATGGCTGCAAAATATCAATATTATTGTAGTTTTGACACAGTAAATAAATTTTTGTTAATGTAATGTATTGTGTGGTTGAAAAATAATGTATTTTAACCAGTAAAGATACAGATTCACTATCTGACCATTTAAATACTGTAATAAAGATTATTAAAAGAAGAAAAGTGCAGTGTGTAAAGAGAACACGTGCTTTGATTAAAATAACTTCTACTGTATAGAAATAACTTCTACTGTATAGAATACAGAGTGTATTTCATAATACAGGATCGATTATGTGGCTTTTTTTGACTGCCGGGTCTTTTGTGTGGTGTTTGTACCTGTGAGGAGTTTGTCATGAAGTCCTGACAGAAGAGCATGTTGTGTTCTCCAGATACGAGTCGTATCATGTATGGTTTCTCCTGAAGAGAAGACGACATTCATTACTGACACGTACACCTCTCACAAAACCTGTGCTGCCTCCGCTCAACACCTTCAGAAGACAGCACTACACGAATGCAGCAGAAAGAAATCACATCTGTGCTGGGATGAGCTCTGGATAATATATATATATACAGTGTATAATTATTCAATACTGGAAAGCATTCATAGAAAAGTAGTTTGATTTTAGTCTCATTGATTTACTATTACATTTTTTATTTTTATAGCTACTGTTTTTATTTAAAATAATATAAATTATAATAAAATAGGCCCATGCAATTTACTTTAATGCTGTGAAAACTAGTATTTTTAATATAATATAAAATAGTCACGGTGTACACACGAAGAGTAAACTCAAATAATATTGTTTAATGTAGACAAACAAGGCTGACACAGGCAGAAACAACGGAGACTAACGAGTAGAGTAACGAGTAGAGTAGACCACACGAAACTGAACAGACAGGAACTAATATACACAGGTTAGTTAGACGAACACAGCTGGAACAGACTTAACTAATGATCACACTAAACAAGGACAGGAAACAAACCATATATGGGCACAATAGGCGGGAACACATGACACACGACAGAGGACTGACAAATATAATATAATATAATATAATATAATATAATAATACTACATTATAATGCGGTTTGATTTTATATGAAGGAGGACCTTTGACTATCTGTGCATAAGTTGTCACAATAAATGGGGTAAGTTGTCACAATATATGGGGTAAGTTGTCACAATATATGGGGTAAGTTGTCACAATAAATGGGGTAAGTTGTCATAATATATGGGGTAAGTTGTCACAATAAATGGGGTAAATTGTCACAATATATGGGGTAAGTTGTCACAATATATGGGGTAAGTTGTCACAATAAATGGGGTAAGTTGTCATAATATATGGGGTAAGTTGTCACAATAAATGGGGTAAATTGTCACAATATATGGGGTAAGTTGTCATAATATATGGGGTAAGTTGTCATAATATATGGGGTAAGTTGTCACAATAAATGGGGTAAATTGTCACAGTATATGGGGTAAGTTGTCACAATATATGGGGTAAGTTGTCACAATATATGGGGTAAGTTGTCACAATATATGGGGTAAGTTGTCACAATATATGGGGTAAGTTGTCACAATATATGGGGTAAGTTGTCATAATATATGGGGTAAGTTGTCACAATAAATGGGGTAAATTGTCACAATATATGGGGTAAGTTGTCACAATATATGGGGTAAGTTGTCACAATAAATGGGGTAAATTGTCACAATATATGGGGTAAGTTGTCACAATAAATGGGGTAAATTCTCACAATATATGGGGTAAGTTGTCACAATAAATGGGGTAAGTTGTCACAATAAATGGGGTAAGTTGTCACAATAAATGGGGTAAGTTGTCACAATAAATGGGGTAAGTTGTCACAATAAATGGGGTAAGTTGTCACAATAAATGGGGTAAGTTGTCACAATATATGGGGTAAGTTGTCACAACAGGGCATTAAGTTAAACTAAATGACAGTGTGAAATGTTGCCTTGACAACTATCTGAAATAATAATAATAATTATTATTATTAATGATTGAATAAAAAATTAAGATTGTTTTACATTTTATTTTGTTTCAGTTCAATTGTGTTTTATTACAAATAACAAAGGTTTTTCTATGGTTTTAGTTTGAATGAATTATAATACCCCTGGTTTGATCTAATTAAAATGACTATTTTACCCAGTATTTGTGCAGTGTGTTTATACTCATTATCAGTAACCGAATGACGAACTCCATTCACTGAGAGCTTCTCGTGTGACGCAGATGTTTAAATCAGGTCTGCCGTCTCTTCATCAGAGAATAAACCCACCGGTACCGGTGCCGGCGCAGGCTTGTGAGCGTGAGACGCTGCTCCTCTCGAGCGCCGGCTGGAGGTTTGTGTGACTCTGGTGCTGCGGTGCGGACGGATGAAACCACTCGGAGAGCACCGGAGAGTTGTTCTCATACGGAGAGATTTCTCCACTCGAGCTCTTCACGTCTCTGCAGCACAACATCCACCAAACTTAGAATGATACTAATTATTATCAAATAGACACTTATGATTTACTTTATTCCTGTGGAAATCAATAACGTTTAAATAATGACTTATATATTTTATATTTATTATATTATAAATATATATATATATATATTAGTGCTGGAAAACGATTATGTTTTTATGTACATAATATATGTGTATGCTGTGTATATTTATTATGTATATATAAATACACAAACATGCATGTATATATTTAAGAAAATAGGATATTGTTATATATTAAATATATTTATATATACTGTATGAGTGTGTATTTATATATACATAATAAATATACACAGTAAACTTTTATTTTGGATGCGATTAATCGTTGTCCAGCACTAATATATATATATATTATAAAAATATTTTTTATTTTGTAGTTCATGTCACAATAGAAGCCTAATAGTTTATTTTGTATTTCTTGGAAAAATATATAACATCATAAAAAGTTATAAAACAAAAAAGTCAATATGATTTGCTTTAATTCTCTGAAAATAAAAATATTTATATATTATATTTTATATAATATAATATGAAGTCATTTGATATTAAGAAAGACCTTTGACTATATTTGTGCACTTTGTTAACAGTTTATATATTCTTCATTCTTGTTTTAAACTTGGTATTGAATATAACATAATAATAAAAATTATAATACAATCATAAATGTATGATATGATTTACTGTAATGCTGTGAAAATGAATAAAATTCATATATAATATAATATATTCTTGAGTACTATTATATTCTTATATTCTTTATTTATACTTAAAATTGTACATAATATAACACAATAAAATAGGCTCATATGATTTCCTGTAATGCTGTGGAATGAATACTATTGCTATATTTAATGCTGCAGTCTGAGTTATTACTGCACAGTTGTTGTGTATTGAGGATGAATCTGTAGTTGTGTCAGGTGTAACTGTCACTTACTCACACTGAGGTGTTTTCCTCCTCAGCAGATAATCCACCACGTCACTGTCTGTGTCCAGCAAACTCAGCAGAAGCTCGTTCTGCAGCTCGGCCGAGATCTGGAGTCAATCACATCAACACACCAAAGAACAAGCACATACAATCATTTATATTAAGTGAGTGAAGAGACATATGGCCAAGTGTGGCACACACACACACACGGTGAACACACGCGCGCACGCGCGCACGCACGCACGCACGCACGCACACACACACACACACACACACACACACACACACACACACACACACACACACACACACACACACACACACACACACACACACACACACACACACACACACACACACACACACACACACACACACACACACACACACACACACACACATACAATCATTTATATTAAGTGAGTGAAGAGACATACGGCCAAGTGTGGTGACCCATACTCAGAATCAGTGCTCTTAGTAACATTGGGACCAGAGGGAATAAAGTTAAATAAATCATTCATTCATTCTCATGTCAACAAAGAGAGTGTGAAAAATGTTATGCATATTTAAAATAGAATTATTTAATTAAATATGATATTAAATATAGAATTTAAATGATAGAACTAAATTAGGATTAAACTATGATTAATAACACTAGGACAATAAATTAGTTAATCAATAAACATACAATAGTCCCCTTTCACAAGATGCAATCTGCCTAAAATGTCATATATTTCTATTCTGCAAGCATTCTTGTCCTTCATTCAAACCAGCCCTTTTCTGGACATGTGCTGAAAAGCCCAGCAAGATAAACTACATCTCAAGCACTTTTAATAAAACGGTCATAACAAACAGCCATAGAAGTGCTGATTTATTTCTATTGTTGTATTTTCTGTTCTCATAGCTCAGTCATACGGTCATGGTGCGTGTGCCATCTTGCACTAATTCTATTCTTAAAAAAAACTAAATAGCTTCTCTATTCTTTTTGTATTCTATCTATTTGTTTTATTTTTATTTATTATTCAATTAACAGAAGCAAAAAAGGTCTCTAACACTAGCTTGCTCTATTCTTTTTCTATTCTACCTGTTTTCTTTATATTTATAATATATAACCCTGGAGCACAAAACCAGTCTTAAGTCGCTGGGTTATATTAAAATAGCCAAAAATGTATTGTATGGGCCAAAAATATTATTTTTCTTTTATGGCAAAAATCATTAGGATATTAAGTAAAGATCATGTTCCATGAAGATATTTAGTAAACTTCTTACCGTAAATATATCAAAACGTAATTATTGATTAGTAATATGCATTGCTAAGGACTTCATTTGAACAACTTTAAAGATGATTTTCTCAATATTTAGATTTTTTTTGCACCCTCAGATTCCAGATTTTCAAATATTGTCCGATCATAACAAACCATACATCAATGGAAAACGTATTTATTCAGCTTCCAGATGATGTATAAATCTCAATTTTGAAAAATGGACACTTAAGACAGTTTTTGTGCTCCAGGGTCACATACAGTTAAAAACCCTTGCTGCATGTACTGTGTTAAGCTAACTGAGACGTGTTACAGCACTTGCGTAGCATTGCTCGTTTTGACTGCTTCTTCTATTGTCCTCATTTGTAAGTGGCTTCTGCTGATGATCAAATGTAATGTAATGTGTGTGACGTACCGTGAACAGGGACTGGTGCGTGTCGATCATGAGCTGCACCACGCTGATGATAGCGGCGCTGTCCTCCATTCGCGCCGAGCTCTCCACGCTGAACTCCTTCTCTGAGCTCTTCTGCTTGTGCAGCAGGTTCGGCCCGAATATGGTGGCCAGGTTCAGAGACGTCATCTTGTTACCAATCACCTACAATACAGTGCAGGCATCATTAACTGCATTGAGCTCAGTGAACGTGTGGGTTTGTGATGGCCCTCCAAAGCCACCGTATAGAGACTTTTATTGTGCTTTCAAGAGCTTTTGTCCTGACAGATGTGGTCAGCGTGATGTTTGATGGAAAAGAGCGGCACCAATAATGGTCATGGAAGGAAGAAAGCATTCCTTTTTCATTTCATTCAAACTTACTAATCAAAAAGCTTGCCTACTTAACTCAAATCATGAAACTTACACAATTTAACAACATTATTTTTTTATTTAACAAAAAATTATTTTTTTAGGGCCCTATTATTATTTTTTTTTAACCAAATTATTTTTTAATAGTTAAATTAAATTTTACTTATCAAAAATCATGTCCAATTTAAATGAAATTATTGAACAACATTTAAAAAAAAAAATATTTTACTAACCAAAAATCATATCTAATTAATTGAAATCGTGAAACTTACACAATTGAACAACATTATTTTTTTATTTAACAAAAAAATATTTTTTAGGGCCTTTATTATTATTTATTTAATTATTATTTAAATACAATTTTACAAAATCATGTAATCATGTCCAATTTAAATGAAATCATTTAACAATATTTTTTATTTTTTTTATTTGACTAATTAATTGAAATCGTGAAACTTGCACAATTTAACAACCATTTTTTTCATAATATTTTTAGGGCCCTATGAAATCTGTTTTATTTTACCCAAATTATATGTTTTACATTACATTCTTTCTATATTCTGATTTAAGTTACATCAATTTTAGTATTTAAAAAACATGCATTATTAATTAAAATCATGAAACTTAAATTATTTAATAAGTTATCAACTTTTTGACAAAAAAAAATATTTTGATAAAAGTATGTCAAACCAAAACAAATTTAATTAACAACTACTTTAAACTTAATTTTTTTATTTTCTTCTTTATTAATTTTTACAATAATAGGTCTCAGTGAAATGTTTTATTATTTCTTCAGAAAGTATCTCTCTTTATGATTTACTGTCATACGAGGTTGAAAACAGGAGTAAATAATCAAATGTTTCTTCAGGCCGACCACAAAGCCCAGAGTTCATTGAGCTCTTTGGGGTTAATGTAGTTTGTTACACGTCAGTAAGGAATCATGGGTAATCTTGAATCTTTAATAGACACTCAGAAGCGCAGTAGTGCTGGATTTCTGTTGGAAGCAACATTAAGAAACCTTGTGATTCTTGTGAGCACAACATGACCGATGTATGAAAAATGACTCTTTGTTATTGTCCTCTTGCATTATTGACAAACTCTTTTCCTGTTTGACTCTGTAAAGCTGCTTTGACACAATCAGTATTGTATAAAGCGCTATAGAAATAAAAGCCAGTTGACTATGAGATCACGGCTTTGTGTCATCTGATCCTGCTGCAATAACAAGCTGTTATCTGCTGTCCATCAGTTCACTTTCCGCCCATTCTCTTACACTCACACGCACCCACACACACTTACACACACACACACACACACACTCACGCACACACACACACACACACACACACACACGCACGCACACTCACACTCACACACACACACACTCACACACACACACTCGCACACACACACACACACACACACACACACACACACACACACACACACACACACACACACACACACACACACACACACACACACACACACACACACACACGCACACACACCCATGCACTCACGCACACACACACACACACACACTCAGACAAACACACACACTCACACGCACCCACGCACACACTTCCACACACACACACACACACACACACACACACTCACACACACACACACACACACACACACACACACACACACACTCTCTCTCTCTCTCTCAGACACATACACACACACACTCTCTCTCTCAGACACGCACACGCACACACACTCTCACACACACGCACACGCACGCACGCACGCACACACACATACACACACACACAGTCACACACATTCACACACACATACACACACACAAGAGTAAGAATTCTACGAATCGCGACACTGGTCTAAATTAAATCTATATAAATAAATATAAATGAAACAAAACAAATTCAAATTGCCACAATGATCCACACAACTCACCTTGTTTCCATCAGCGTCCCGCGAGTCCTCCGCGTGATTGGCTACATCTGACAGGAAGTGAAGTAAACACTGAAGGGTGTCGCTGTTGCAGGCGGGAAGCAGACAGATGAGTAACTGCATGACCGTGTGCTGATCCGCCTTGTCTAGAGCTGCACAAACACCACAGAGAAGAGGAGTGGAATAATGAAGAATAAAGTCTTAAAGGAATAGTTCAGCCAGAAAATGTACATTTACTCACCCTCAGGTCATCCAAGACATTTCATCATATCTATAGAAATGTAGCATTGCATCAGTGTCTCAGCAATGGGTGCTCTGCAGTGAATGGGTGCCGTCAGAATGAGAGTCTGATAAAAACATCACAATAATCCACAGTCCATCAGTTATCATCTGGAGAAGACAAAAGCTGAAACAAATCTGTCTTTAAGACGTTTTTAACTTCAAACCACTGCTTCTGGCTAAAATATGAGTCAATAATCCATAATAACATAATAATATTTTCTCTCACATCAAAATCCAGCCACATATGCTTCCGGATCGCTGCTTGATCTGCAGATTTCTCTCCTGATTCAGACCAGAACACTTTTTCACTGGAGGAAGAGTTATGGATTATGGACTCATATTTTAGTTGGAAGCAATCGTTTGAAATTAAAAATGTGTTTTTTACAAACACGCAGCTTTTGTCTTCTCCAGATGTTAACTGATGGACTGTGGATTATTGTGATGTTTTTATCAGACTCTTATTCTGACGGCACCCATTCACTGCAGAGCATCCATTACTGAGACACATTTCTCCAAACCTGATGAAGAAACAAACTCATCCTCATCTCGGATGGTCTGAGAGTGAATGTGATTGTATTTTCTGGCTGAACTGTTCCTTTAAGAAGGACTGTCTCAGCATCGTGTGGCTTACGCGCGCAGCTGATAAACGCGGAGTACAGTTCTCTGGTCAGCAGAGGATCAGGCATGTCTCTCAGAAACTCTTTGAGCAGCGCCGCCACGTCATGAACACTGTGCCGCTGGTCCAGAACAACATCGGCACCCTGATCGAAGGCTTCACGGAGCTGAACGTCACAACAAACACACGTCAACACTGAGAACTGACAACACATACTTATTACACCAATGAAGTCGCACAACCTTTACAGTTATTTAGGATTTCTACAAATCATTCATTGAAAATAACCCTCTTGGGTTACCACTGGGTTTGTCAAGAAACTACTGGGGGTTAAAAAAGCTAAAAATGAAAACAAATGACAATACTTACCAAAAATATATGAAATAATTGATTTGTTTACATGGATGTCACAATACAAAATGTAGTCAAGTTTTATTATATATTACACACTATCTAACAAGAAAGAGTGACTGTATGATATCGCTTAACACATGTGACAGGTTTGTATTTTCTTGTTTGTAAGTTCAAAAATAAGTCAGAGCAAAATTTGAAATAGATGAATAATACAATAAATTAAAACAAAAATAGATGAATTATTGTATTTGTTTGTATTGTGTACTGTTTGGCTGCCATGTGATCATTAACCAGAGAAGTATGAATATGCAAATGTGTTGTTGAATTATTAAACTTATTAACTCAAAAGGACTTTAAATATTTTAGGTAAAAAAAATAAAGATAATATTTGGGAATGTTTGGGAATTCATGATCTAGAAGATGAATTATCATATAATGAGAAAAATATACAAAATAAAATCCTTTTATTGAAATATAATAACTGAAATATTAATTAAATTTTCAAAATATTTAGCTTTTATGTATTCTGGTTTCCTTACTGTCTGTAATTAAGTAAACAAAATCAAATAATTGAAAATATATAATCTCTAAAACATCAAACATTTGCCTCTCACCTGCCGAACTCTTTTCTTGGAGCTCCCGACCCGGAAAATGCCGACCGTCTGCAGACCTTAACAGCAGCAAAGATAATAACCGTCAACAGTCTTCAAACTACGCTCAAGTCCGGCTGTTATTGTGAACTCCATGCAATGGAAACGTGTTTTGATGTTTTCTATTGAAACAGGAAGTGGAGGCGGGGCTTATCCAATCATAAAGATGACATAAAACCGACAGGTGTGGGATTTCAGGGGCTCTTTAAAACACATTTGGGTTGCGGTGGCACTGACCATACTTCTGCAGGTGCTGGCAGCAGCTGTCCAGAACGCGCGGCACCTGTCTGTAGATGGGGTTGAGGCTGAGCTTGGCGTCGTCGCTCGTCTTCTTCTTCACAGGCGTGGAGAGCTGAAGAGCCTCCAGCAGACGAGAGTGACTGTCGTCCAGATCAGTGATGCAGTCCACAGACATGCCGCCCTGCAGCGGTCACAGATACACAGCATATATGACTGATTATTGTGTCAAAAACCTTTTTTCTGCATGTCAATTTAATAAACTGTTATCATCATCCACACTGATATTTACAAAGATTAATATTTTTTATTAATATTTATTAATCATAATGCTTTACAATTCTATTTTATTTTATTATTTGCACTCACCTATATTTATATATATATTCTCTTGTAAAAAAAAAAGAGAAACAAGTTAAGTATGATTGTGTATGTGACAAACTTAAGAGTTTTGATTACTCAATATCATAGTCCTCTCAACTTATTTTTGTATGAACTTAAAACAAGAAGATGAGATTGTTCTTTACTGCTGAAGCCTAAACATAAACGTGAGAAATGTTAGTATCATTTATATACTATTATATTTATTAATACATTTAATTGTTTTTACATTTTCTGCTCAACTTGTTTTTAATATTTGTATTTATTAGTTTTAGTTATTTTAGTGCAGTGTGGTAATATTAATAATGACCATTTGTCAACATGAATTATTAAGGATTTTGATTTATTGTTGTCAATAAACCTTTTAATGATTATTATATTGATTGTGTCAAAAATAATGATTTTTATTAATAATAATTAATTTATAAAACATTTGATTAATGATCACTCATTATTCTTAAATATTATTCATTTATTATTGTGTCAAAAACGTTTTAATAATAAATGTATTATTGGGGGGAAACTATTTAAGAATTAATATTATACATTTATTACAGTACCAAAAAAAACATTTTAATGATTATTAGTATTGATTATTGTATCTATTTAATTATTAATAATTATAAATGATGCACTTGAGAATTTATTATTGTGTTAAAATATTTCTGACATGAATATTTTTTAATGATTATTATAAATAATTATTAATTTATTATTGTGTCTAAAGCATTAATTAAAGCATTTTTAATGATTATTATTGATTAACATTGATTAATTAATGATCATTCAGCATTACTTGTGTAAATACTATTTGATGCACCTGAGCTGACATGAGCTAATGATGAACAGTTGCATTAATTCTATGGTATAACTCTATACTGTAAGCGAGGCATTGCTCAGTGTTAGTATGGTCTGACGCGTGACTCTACCCGCCGGCGCGAGCGCAGCGCCGTCTCCGGTGTGCCGGGTGTGGTCTCGGAGGACGAGCTGAGGGACGAGTTACTGCTGGTGGATCTGCGGCCCGTCAGGTGCAGGAGTGAAGAGACCCGGTCCGCCGGACTCCGCTGCTCCTCCTGCTCCTCCTGCAGCTGCTTGTGCCGCCGGTCGTTCACAATCACCAGCGAGAGCGGCACGCCGAACGCCTGAGGATCCGACTCTGACAGAGACACACACGCATGTTTACTGCTGCTGCTCTGATGCAGGACTTCAGAAACGACAGATGCCTTAATTGTTAATATTTAGTTATTTGTGACCCTGGAGCACAGGCGCAGTCATAAGCAGCACAGGTATATTAAAATAGCCAACAATACATTGTGTGCCGGGTGTGGTCTCGGATGGGTCAAAATGATCCATTCTTTTATGCCAAAAAGCGAGAGCGGCAGCCGAACGCCTCATTAGAGAGACACACACGCATGTTTATTGCTCTGAAGATCATCAAATATTTACATCAAGTCTTAATATGTGTTCATGTTTACTAATGCTTTAACAACACAAACTAATCAAGATGAGATTAAATAAATACCAATACATATTTTATTTTGGCTTTATTTCAAAACAAATGCAAAGAAAATTGAACAAAAAACTATATGAAATAAAATAATTGTTAATATTTAGTTATTTGTGACTACCATAAAGCAGCACAGCTATATTAAAATAGCAAAACTTATTCAAAATTATCCATTTTTCTTTTATGAAAAATTAGTAATATGCATGAAGATGCTAACCATAAATATATCTAAACTTAATTTTTGAAGTAATATGCTTCATTTGGACAACTTTAAAGATGATTTTCTCAATATTTAGATTTTTTTGCACCCTCAGACTTTCAAATATTGTCCGATCATATCAAACCATACATCAATGGAAATATTATTTATTCAGCTTTCAGATGATGCATAAACCTCAATTTAAAAGTATTTCCCTTATGACTGGTTTTGTGGTCCAGAGTCACATTTATGTATTTATGTGTTTATTTATTTATCCTCATTATTGAAATATTAACTTAAAATCACAGGGGCACTTCATGTAAAAAATAAAAAATAAAAAACGAAATAAAACAAAACTACAAACAATATAAAATCAAATAAAATCGTACTATATAATATATGTTATGATGTAATTCAAGGGTTCCCAAACTTCTTTTCTCAATATATCTCAGTATATCAATAATTACATGACACATTCAGATGTTCAAGGTCCTCTGGTGTTGATAATAATGATTAGTTTTAGTTGTAGTTATCTAGACTACAATAACACTGCTTTTCATGTGATTTCTCCAGAGCTTTTACTGCAAACATTTCAACCTGGACCTTTAATCAAGATTTCACAAACTTTTTGTCAGCCTTTGAACTAAAATATTTACATGAATTCCCCATAGGATTTAAATTAACTTTTCAATAATTTAACAACAACAACAAAACACATACATACACACACGCACACACATACGCACGCACGCACGCACGCACGCGCACACACACACACACAAAACACATACACACAAAACACACACACGCACGCACGCACGCACACAAAACACATACATACACACACACACGCACACGCACACGCACACGCACGCACGCGCGCACACACACACACACACACAAAACACACGCACGCACGCACGCACGCACAAAACACACACACAAAACACATACACACAAAACACACACGCACGCACGCACGCACACTCACACACACACACACACACACACACACGTAAAAAAAATGAATAATAAATAAAATAATATATAAAAAAAAATTATAGTAAAAAAACTAAAAACATACATACATAAAAGAATAGGGATATTTTGATGCTTATAAACAAATACAAACCTGCCAGATTCATTAAGTAATATCACACACAGACACTCCTGCTTATTTAATACTGCTTAATATATAAAGTAATAAAACTTTGGCGTATACACATGTTTGTATTGTGGCCTCCTCACACCTTCAAACACAAGTGCTTTAATGTAAACGTGACAGGAATGCGTCCGAGTCGTGGGAGGTCTGTTCAGTCAATGTCTCAGATTGCTGTTGTTATTTCTGCAGGCCTTCGGAGCGCAGCGGGAGCGTCTGCATTCCAGCACACATTACTGCGCAGCCGCTGAGGCGTTTCTGAGTCAAAGCGCTGTACATTAATATCACAGAGGAGCTATCGGAGATCAGACGTACAGTATGAGAGCACTGTGAACAGCTCTAATCATGGGTTCTGCATTTAAACCTAGAAATACATCTTTTAGGATCTAAACATGAAGATATAATGTAAAAGCAGATTGTGCTCTGTTTCTATGTGACGAGAGGAAATGAGTGTCTTGATCATGTGACTCTTTGTTCAGACGCTCAGATGCTCTTCCACTGAAGCAAGATGATATTAGCAAATGAGAAGTGCATGATATTTACATTGAGTCATTAGCAGAAGTGACTTTAAGTGACATTTTCTCAGCTTTAAGATGTGGATGATGACAAATATCTAAAAACCTTTGTCTCTCTTTTCCTTCGATAAAGAATCCAGCTTCCTCCTGAGTGACTTTTTCCGCTTCTGGCCATCTGGAAAAGACATTGCACGCAAAACATCAGACACAGAGCAGAAAATAACAGCACAGCTTGAAGACGATCAAAGTGGTGACACTTCAGGACGTCTCGGCGCACCTTTGGGGATGGTGATCTGGCAACCCAAATCGAAGTCTTTCATCAGTCTGCCCAGAGCCACCTCCTGCAGCCGGACTCTCTCCAGCTCCGACAGACTCTGAACGCAAACCGACTGCATGTGGACACGACGAGCGGCTGTTTTCCTGCAGGTGACGTCTCCCTGTGAACGACGGGACAGACACGCTTTAATAGAGCAGCAGCTACATATTACATCATATACAAATACACACAGCCGTCAAACGATCGGAATAATTCAGATTTGATGTTTATTAAATAAGTATATTAATAAAGCAGCAGCAGCTAAATATTACATCATATACAAATACACACAGCCGTCAAACGTTCGGAATAATTCAGATTTGATGTTTATTAAATAAGTATATTAATAAAGCAGCAGCAGCTAAATATTACATCATATACAAATACACACAGCCGTCAAACGTTCAGAATAATTCAGATTTGATGTTTATTAAATAAGTATATTAATAAAGCAGCAGCAGCTAAATATTACATCATATACAAATACACACAGCCGTCAAACGTTCGGAATAATTCAGATTTGATGTTTATTAAATAAGTATATTAATAAAGCAGCAGCAGCGACATATTACATCATATACAAATACACACAGCCGTCAAACGTTCGGAATAATTCAGATTTGATGTTTATTAAATAAGTATATTAATAAAGCAGCAGCTAAATATTACATCATATACAAATACACACAGCCGTCAAACGATCGGAATAATTCAGATTTGATGTTTATTAAATAAGTATATTAATAAAGCAGCAGCAGCTAAATATTACATCATATACAAATACACACAGCCGTCAAACGATCGGAATAATTCAGATTTGATGTTTATTAAATAAGTATATTAATAAAGCAGTGGAAGTCGTCATGGGTTAACTTGAAGAGCAGTGAATGGGAGCGTACCACAAATATATATTTTGCATTCCCATTTGCTCAAATAGAAAATAAAACTCTATGATAGTGTTTTCATGACTTTCAATAATAATTGAGAGACTGATAACGACAGTCAGAAGAGCAAACGATGTTCCTCCCAGACGCTGCATTAGAAACACCCTCGCTTTAATTTAACTCTTCACATCCCTGTTCACAATAATTCATACATTCAAAAGAATATATGTATGTAATTA